>JAMKCH010029396.1:0-23742 GCA_023653785.1 Ophioderma brevispina
TAAAATGCGGTATTTGCGATGCAGTACTTCAACAAAGTTGTGTAATGGTCATAAACTCTCATCAAAAAAGTTGAAATAGTTTTAACTGGTAATACATAAAGATCAGTATGCAGTGAGGTGAAGTACACCAATATTACTCCTTCGCAATATACTGCAACCTGTGACCTCCAGTGACCTGGTTTGACCTGCAGTAAATCGAGTTCAGCAGAAGGAGAAGAATATATCTCTCTTCCATTAATATGGAGAGTCAGGTGCCTAAGCTGAGCTTACAGTGGAAGAGAACAATCAATAAACAGTTCAGTCTTAGACTGGTTCAGCATAAGCTTATTAGCAGTCACCCATGACTGAAGATGCATGATGCAGGGAACACGTAGCATCACAAGGACGACTAGTATAGTTCATCTGCTTCAGGTAGTAAAAAAAAACCAAAAAAACTTGGACATCAGCATAAAGATGGTAATTGATATCTGGAAGGCACTCAAACATACTAAAACCCGAGAGCTCCCGTGGGCTCCGCCCCCTGAACCACTGCCAGGGGCAGTAGAGTTCATCTGTTTCTCGATAATGAGATAACTGAAAGCTCTTCGAAAGCACTCACACATGGTAAAACGCAAGAGCTTCCGGGGGCTGTGTCCCCTGGACCAAGTCAGTATTGTGCTTCAAGATAATACATATAAAACTGAGAGCTCACCGAAGACACTCATCAGCGAAGGCACTCAAACATACTAAAACCAGAGAGTTTCCATGGGCTCCGCCCCCTGGACCCGCCGTCGGGGGCAGTAGAGTTCATCTGCTATCACAATAATTAGACCACGGAGATCTCTCACACATCTGCTAAAACCCGAGAGCTTCACGGGCTGTGTCACCTGATTGACTCTCGTAGGGCAGCATTTCACCATGCTTTCAAGATAACGAGATCACTGAGAGCCACCGAAGGCATAACATATGCTAAACTCGAGCGCTTCCTCCGGGGATATGGCTTTCTAAACCCCCCGCAAGATGCTTTTTCTGCCGGGCCCACATTTGTGCCTTCTGGTCTCATCCGTTATTGCTCACGCAACACGCTAGGGCTGCCATGTAACATCATTCTTCAAGAAATGGAAGGATAACTGAGAGTCCCGCTGAGATGATTCTCCGAAGGCACTCACATGCTAATCCCGATAGCTTCCGGGGTCTCCACCCTTGACCCCCTCAAGGGTCTTTTCCCCGGGGCCACTCATTAGGACGCCACATCAACACTTGCCCCGGGCGCCACAACCCCTAGCTACGCCACTGCTATAAGATTTGCATGTGTAAATCTGTACAAGACAGATTGCACATTTCTATTATAATTTGCAGAATGTTTCCATCAACCACCAGTGGTAAAGATTAATTACCTATGGATCATAATCTCCCTGGAATCATTTGCCGACACTATGTTTCGAATGCATCCCGGAAGAACTATCGGTTCTTATTTGACATACCTTTATGATCTTAACTATTTATAGTGCTAGAGCTAACTCTCCTCTGACTCAATCCCACTTTTTGTTTTCATACAATTATATAATTACGAAACACTATTTGTCGTCAAAAAACATGAATTTTTGTACTAATATGACGGGTTATCTTTTTTCTAAAGTTTTTTATCTAAATTGTTTTCATCATCAATCTAATAAGGCCCTGTAAATCCTGATCAAGGGAGCCCTCTTTGCAAGAAATCTAAGCTTACGTAGCTAGTCATACTCTGTTTGGAAAGCGCTATTCTTGAAACAGCAGCAGATTTGGATAATTTTAATGAAATTATAATGATATAGTTTTACGCAATACGATGCTAAGAGCAAATTATGGACATATCAATATCACTTTCCTGAATGGAAAATGCCAAAGTATTCAAATTAAATTAACCAATCGCGTGACATCTGAAGCAGATTTCATACTTCTTTACTTACATTATATAAAAAGCAAATATAGCATAGAATGGAGGTAATGTTCAAAAGACCAGAGAGGGACACTGCCTTAAACAACAACATTTTTACTTATAGAACATCATATTACGCGCATATGAAAGCAAAACAGCCCAAACCAATTTGACGGACATTATGAGAAGAAAATAGTCGTTCCCTAAAGGCATTCAAACTAGAAAACTGAGCTTTTGACACTGCCATTATCAGAGCTCTTAGCATGATCAGAGCTCTGATCAGGGTTATGATGATGCCATTCGCTAGAGTGTCGCAAGCCCAGCCTTACAGCTTTAGTTCTAGATGATATTTGCTTTACAATTACTACACACAAAAAATATTTAATAATTATGTGTATTTATAACGCGGCGACATATTTTGGAAAAATATCTTCAGCTTAAGTAATTGGGCCGCATTATGATAATGATACACTAATTTGGTTATTTGTTATTTTCAATTTGGCTTCAGGAATACGAGTTCCTTTTCCAGAACTTAAACAAAAACTTAAAAATGTGTATTATTTATGCAAGATGTGCAATACTTATTGGGTGATTAAGCCTATGGTTCCAGCTGTGTGCGCCTAATTCGATATTCTTATTCAAGTGGTCCCCTTCTGTGAAACGCGGCATACGTGTATTCCAAAAGCATATAAGAGTCTTAAACCCTACGAAAAACAATGCCATAACCCATGACAAAGGCACAAGGGAAAGCAACAGAAGCCGCACTCAATAGGCGCTGAGCAAATTGCTCTGCATCGTACGAAAAAACCAGGGACACAATAGACTCACCCAATACTCAGTTTATAACTTCGAGGCAGTGCATTTCAAAAGACGGTTTGTTGGTATTAGTTACTAATACATAGCGGGCAAGAAGAATGGTGATACGGGGAATATTTTGTAGTAAGAAATACGTCATATTTTTTCTTTAATTTTCAGGAAGCGTGTCACTTGCAATTGATGCAATTGAGCAAGTGATCCGATGGGCTTCAATTTGATAGCCGGTTGTTTTCAGGCCAGGGGTTCAATCAATCGTGGCCGGATAACCCCATTTAAATAGCAAAGCTGAATCAAAGCTGATGGGGTAATCAATGAAGATAAAGACAAACAAACATGTGTTTGTAACTAGGTCTTTGTTATATGAAAAAAATCCATGGCGTAAAGACGCTGCCAAACCACTGCTTTCAACAATTCAAAATTAAAGCACGAACTTTACAGGCTTAACTATCTCCATTGTGCAGCACACACATTATTACACATTCAGCTGGGCAAATTTGTGGTTACTTGTATGTACCTGAAGAAATAAGACTAATTCTATATCGGTTTACCCTAAGTTAAGGTAATATCTTACTTTTTCAACAAAAATTGAGACTCTTGTAACGAAATAGGCATAATATCATTTTACCCACCTTAATGCCACAACAAATGACCATTGGCGAAAGTTTTATTAACAAAATTCCTAGTTGGTGTATAGCGTTAATAAAACTTAATAAAATAAATATTAAACTATTAATATTGGCGGTTTAGTATACGTCTTTGATTTATAAACCCTCTAATGCTGAAATCGATGCATGGAAGGGTATTAGCTTGAATAAACAGTGTAATTCCATAATCATAGAAAAGCTGCAAATTTTACTCTGGGCGTTTGTAGAAATTTGACCAATAATACTTTACCAATCTGCATCGTATCAGATGGCAAAACGAGACGTTCCAAAGGTTTTAAAGTGGAACGGTCGACTTTTACACATTTGGGAAAGAGAGCTAGTCAAAATTATTGACACCGTAACTAGACACGATACATAAAGATAAAGAGCATTTTATAGCCACAGGCAAAAACGTATTATTATACACATTAGATATTACAATGAAGAATATTCGCCATATTTTTAACTTTTAATTGCCGTTCTTGTGTGAATCAGAATTTAAGTTCACGCTAGTGATTATTCTTCATATTTCGTTTTTCCTTCTTTTTCTTACTGTTCTTGATCTTTTCCTTCTTGTTGTTCTCCTTCTCTTTCTTCTTCTTCTTCTTATTCCTCTTCTTCTTCTTATTCTTCTCTCTTATGCTTCTTCTTCTTAGCGTGTCCACAAGTCATTCGTAATGGCTTGTGGTGGCGTCAGGATTTATTCAACTGTGTAAGCTGATCCGGGGCCGCGTGTATCTATTATACGGACGCTCCTAACATGGCCCTTATGCTTATAATTAATTATTTAACATTCGTAGCGCAAAAAAAAAATAAATATGCGCATATGAATAAATACAAACACAGAAAAAAAAAAGATATCAGTGATTTAAGACACGTGAAAGAAGGGAAATATTGTTGATAAGTATCTCTGAATAGGCGAGTTTAAGCCGATTTTTGAACTGATTGATAAAGCAAATTTGTGAACATGTTGAGAGGGGATTCCATAAGACCATGGAAGCAATGGCTCATGGATTTACTTGTCCTGCCCTGAAATCGCGAGGTGGAGTATAATAAGAGTATCGTGCAATAGATAGATTTATATTTTTCAAAAGAAACAAACTAAAGGGATATTTTACAGATCAGGTTATGATCATGAACTCTTCAATCTTACCATTAGTTCTACAGAGGCCAACAAAATAAATCCCATGCTGAGAACTCCAAGTCAAATTAACGCTAGCTTCGTGTTAAGTTTATTAGTATTGTTGTGTATTTCAGTTCACCATTGGCCAATGTAGCACAGAAATCATTCTGTTTCTTAATGAAGAAAAATAAAACACGTTGCCTTATTTATGTTTGGCATATTTGTTAATTTGGAAGTAGGCTGGGTGTACATTCAAAAATCTACGCTTTGTCCAAAACTTACTGTCGCCCTTCTCGCGAAATATCTAGATGTCACTTTAAACTGAATTCTCTGTACAAGTGAGAGTAAATGAGGTTGGTTGCGGCGGAGTGGTATGGACACTTTTGTAAAAAAAAAAAAAAAAAAAATATACGTCTTTGATTTATAAACCCTCTAATGCTGAAATCGATGCATGGAAGGGTATTAGCTTGAATAAACAGTGTAATTCCATAATCATAGAAAAGCTGCAAATTTTACTCTGGGCGTTTGTAGAAATTTGACCAATAATACTTTACCAATCTGCATCGTATCAGATGGCAAAACGAGACGTTCCAAAGGTTTTAAAGTGGAACGGTCGACTTTTACACATTTGGGAAATAGAGCTAGTCAAAATTATTGACACCGTAACTAGACACGATACATAAAGATAAAGAGCATTTTATAGCCACAGGCAAAAACGTATTATTATACACATTAGATATTACAATGAAGAATATTCGCCATAATAACTTTTAATTGCCGTTCTTGTGTGAATCAGAATTTAAGTTCACGCTAGTGATTATTCTTCATATTTCGTTTTTCCTTCCTTCTTTTTCTTACTGTTCTTGATCTTTTCCTTCTTGTTGTTCTCCTTCTCCTTCTTCTTCTTCTTCTTATTCCTCTTCTTCTTATTCTTCTCTCTTATGCTTATAATTAATTATTTAACATTCGTAGCGCAAAAAAAATAAATATGCGCATATGAATAAATACAAACACAGAAAAAAAAAAGATATCAGTGATTTAAGACACATGAAAGAAGGGAAATATTGTTGATACGTATCTCTGAATAGGCGAGTTTAAGCCGATTTTTGAACTGATTGATAAAGCAAATTTGTGAACATGTTGAGAGGGGATTCCATAAGACCCTGGAAGCAATGGCTCATGGATTTACTTGTCCTGCCCTGAAATCGCGAGGTGGAGTATAATAAGAGTCTCGTGCAATAGATAGATTTATATTTTTCAAAAGAAGCAAACTAAAGGGATATTTTACAGATCAGGTAATGATCATGAACTCTTCAATCTTACCATTAGTACTACAGAGGCCAACAAAATAAATCCCATGCTGAGAACTCCAAGTCAAATTAACGCTAGCTTCGTGTTAAGTTTATATATTGGTATTGTTGTGTATTTCAGTTCACCATTGGCCAATGTAGCACAGAAATCATTCTGTTTCTTAATGAAGAAAAATCAAACACGTTGCCTTATTTATTTTTGGCATATTTGTTAATTTGGAAGTAGGCTGGGTGTACATTCAAAAATCTACGCTTTGTTCAAAACTTACTGTCGCCCTTCTCACGAAATATCTAGATGTCACTTTAAACTGAATTCTCTGTACAAGTGAGAGTAAATGAGGTTGGTTGCGGCGGAGTGGTATGGACACTTTTGTTAAGGTTGTCCAACCTGCTGATCACAAATGAGATTCTGACTGGTGGTAACATCATGTAGAGCTTGTCAATCCTGCTAAGCGTAAAGGTTGAACTAAGACATATACAGCTAGCACAAAAAGTATCTCGGCATGTTTTTCGATCAGCATTGTACAAAAGTATCGGACTTTGGCACAATACTGATCGAAAAACATGCCGAGATACTTCTTGTGCCAACTGTAGAATATTTTCATGATGTTCCATACGGAAATGCTTCTGGTTGTACACCACCAAATATATTTATGCGTATGTACAAATGACCCAAAATAAAACGTTAATTTTTTGCTAACGAAGCGAAACGAAAGTGGGTTTTACATTCACAATGTTTTTACATATACACCCCCGCATCCCATTCAGACAGAACAATTCAATACTACAATGAGTTTTGAGCCCCCTCAAGATATCATGGCTTCTATTCTAAAAAAATCCCGTGGGAGTAGCCTTGAAATTAGCGCTGTTTTTACTCAGTACAAAGTCTTCGAGACTTATTATCTTCAAACCTTGTTGGATTTCATTTTTAAGACTATTTCTAACAAACAATTTGGCCCAAATTCCAGTTCTTACTAAGATCCAGCACTTTAAAAAATTAAGCACTTCGGCAAGATGGTATCAGACCAGATCTTTTTAGTGGTATGGAATCTTACTTATCAAAATCGTATCAAGATCACAAACAAGCGGTGAATAAAAACATAACTAAACCGATTTCTTCAGATTTAGTAACATGATATTAAATGAATAAAGTGTCCTGCTATCGTATAGCAGAAGATATTTTCTTTTAAGCAACAATATCAGTGGTAATTTCACGGTTGATTGAATTAAACCCTACATACAGGGAATGTCGGTTCGCCACAGTATGTGATACAAGAAAGTACATGGGCTGTTACTATATCCTACAAGATTACTCTTATGGAAAATCTTTCAAAATTTTAGAGGATAAATCAGAACTACGGATTCAAGAATAGGCATGTTTGGGGCTACGTGAATACATTTTCTTTCTTGTTTCCAGTATTTTCATTTAGCAATATTATTAAAAGTATGTTGATTCTGCTCGATTTCTGCCAGCAAGGGTTTAAACCTGAGACGAATATACCTAAAAGAGATTCGAAGCAAGTAACTAATGGATTGTTTGCAGCGTGCAGCGTCTGGTACGGTATTATTATGTTTATAATTCAACGATTCCCTCGACTGATCGAGAAGTAGTAATCGTTGTTCGATACATTTCAATATATAACCCCAAGATTTGAATTTGGCAGGCTATTTTGAAATCAATGATGCTCACACGTGCGTATGTTTTTGTCCAAACGCCTTGCACACAGTTTAGTACTCCATGACTTTTGCATATAAGCCATGGAATAACTTGAAATGACCCCACTTTTGTACACTCATTTGTCGACTATAGGTAGAATTTGCTTAAATTTCAATATATTAATGACATTCTTGGATATCTTCAAAATATACTGATTTAATTAAAATGTGTATTTTCTCTTTCAATATCACAAGAATTGAAACAAATTTGGACCAGTTTATTTCTCAAACTCATATTTTTTAACAGAATAGGATCTAATTGGACATTTTATTGGATGTTGACTTATGTCTTAAGAGATTGAATTTATTGATGACATGGTCAAACCCATAAAGTGTTAATGTGAGCCGGTCCTAATAATAATTATATTCATGTTAGGTCATGAATTGAAGCACAAAATTGGGTAAAAGTGCCTGATTTGCAGGATACCTTGCTCAAAGAAACTATAGGTGCTCACAGCGCCACCGTGCGGCCAAGTCATTGCCCGCCGAAACAAACCTGGTTCGATACGCTCAAGCTGTTAACAATGGACTACAGCTTTGCTTCCGATCTCTGTTAGGTATATTCGTCTCAGGTTTAAACATCAACTGAGGCATTTATGGTTATTTGTAATAATAAAGCTTTTAATTTCTAGCTTATGAAACTGACCTGTAAAGAACGAAACCTGATAAGCTAAGAGGACCAACGTTCAATGCAAAACCTCCAGAAAGAAATCTCATTATAGCTCTATATGGTTTTTTTCTATAGAACTCAAGAGAGAATTAACTAATTAAGGCAGATCAATAAATTGTTAGCACGTGTATAAGCCTATCATTCATTAGGAGATGTCAATGTTGTTTTGTATTTATAATGAACTAAAGTCATTTTCATCGTTTAACATGTTCATAATGTACCCTGTATGGTGTCTGGTCGTAATCCTTACGACCATATGGTTTTATCTTTTAAATATGAAGGAAAAGTGTTTTTAATGTCTCGTGCTCGCCAATACAGATATTTTAACTTGACTTCTGCTTGCCCAGATTAATGGACTTTGTCCATTACAAAATTACCCTGAAGCCATTTCCAGGATAATATGACATAGAAGTGATCCAGTTGCTTGCACGAAATCAATTAGCTGACGTATCCCTGGGCATTGTTTATCCTGGACTACCGAATCAAAATCAAGACGCAACATAACAGTTTATAAATGGCAAACACACACACAAACAAACACAAACACAACACACACAGCACTTGATATTCCCTTTGATAATATGCGTATTGCTGAATCAACACAGCACTGACTTCCAGTAGATGTAATTGTCTCCAAACAGTAAGTGATTAGGTTATACACCACTAACCTAGCTGCCATAAGGATCAAAAATCTTGGGTGGACTACTTTCTTGCATGGCATCTGGAAAAAGTGCGTTAAAATGTCTAAAAAATCCACTAGTTATATTAAGAAAGTGATGGAATTTCATGATTGACATGGTAGACTAGTATATTTTCTCAAACTAAGTGGCATTTGGACAGTGAATTTGAGCAATTTACTCCGCGCTTATCAATTTCACATCGATTTGCAAATTACTAGTTTGGCGACTATAGAGAATCTTGTGTTGTCGGTCTGACGTAGGGCGAGTTTGGTGATTCGTAACTAAAATGTTCTGGTCATCATATGTTCAAAATTTTAGCTTGTACTTTGGTGTGATATTGTTGTATTTCTCTGTGAGAGTTTTAAATGTGAAAGAAACATGCTCAAAGTTGCCATTTCCCCCATATACTACTGTGTATAAGTGAGTTAGTGGTGTGTAACCATTAGGTGATGCATGCCCAGATGAATGGATGTTCATTGCTCCTTGGGACTTGGAGTGAGGAAGTTTCCTAAGTGGCAACTGTAGCTAAATTGTGTATTATTTGTTCTGCAAGTCCATTATAGGTCCATTATTGCTCTAAAATATTTACTCTATAATAACTCAACTTTACAAGTGAAGGTGATGACAAAAATAGATTTCTCCGTACTGAAGTTAGGATGAAATCTCATGACCACCCTTACATTACTATTATTATTATTATTCCCACTCACAAAAACATAATGTTAACATTAAGCAGAATCAACAATTTGGGTCAATTTTGGGTATTGAGTCAATATTGGGCATTAGTTGGACCAACGATGAAACAACCTTATATAGCCTGTGTGAATGGTTTCGCTGGGCCGTCGGCAAGAATGATGTTGGCCCAATGTTTTCTTACAAGATTGCCCAAACCAAGCGTCAGTCATTGGGCCATCTTTGGCCCAACTAAGTCTTGCTATCTGGACTACTAGTGTTTATTCTTGGTTTATTCTTGGTTTATTAACATAATGTCACATGGCAGCTAATAAGCTGAATTGGAGAACATTTACAATATTAAAAACATTCAAATCTACATACATATATATAAACAAGCTCTTGGCATAAAATATATGCACTTAAATAAATAACCCTAATTTAATCTTAAAAAATAAAAAATACATAAACACAACACACAAACATACTCACACATACTACAACACTAACAACACCCCACATACCCTCACATCCACATCCCCACTCTAACTCTAACACTGACACCCCACAATTAGTCTCTCACACGCACATCTTATATACAGTACATACAAACACACCCTCTCACACTAATAAATACTCACACACACTCACACACATAAACTCAAAACAACATTCACACACTTACACATGACATGCACACTCCCCCCAAAACACTCGCACAACCAGTACCATAATCATCAAATGTAATCAACAACCCAAACATCAAAAATAAGTTATAAAACTATCACTACCCCATAATATCAGGGACCTAGATGGACGGCCGAATTACCCACATAAAACTTTGGAAACTTGCACAGGATATTGCATTATAAATTTGGGTTATTGAGCAATGAAACAAAATATGGTAGAGGACTACACTGGAACCGTTTGGTCCTACATCTGAAATGACCAAATTTGGATGTTTTCCTGAGTTTCATTGTTGACCTATTATCAGGAACAGGAAACCAATTGGAGAATTTCTCGGAGGTACTTGATTACGGACAATAACAACGGTGTCATTGTGTGCGAGATCTTGGATACGTGCGCTGACCTCGGTGTCTGAGGTTGTGCAAGTAGCACAAACCAATTGCCGTATAATTAAACTTTCCGCGATTACGGCATCCATCCATCAACCCATCCATCAATCCGCTTTCGTTGTTCATTTATAAGGGGACGAATGATAGTTTGGAATTTTTGCTTGACTAGTCACGCCTTCAGAATAAAGTTACGTTACAGTAAACCACACCAGATTAATTTGTTTACATACTTATATGATTTATTAGGCATGACGAACATGTAATCTTGGCGTATTGATCCGCAACGGCATTAACCCCGGAGACCATGTGTGCAAAAACACAGTTGTGATTTAAATATGGCATTACAATTAAGATGGCAAAGCTTCTTTTTAGATTTCAACATAACATAAAATTACACATTGCATATGACTTCCCTCTCTTTCTGGGGGTATTTTTATAGAACGTATTACAAAAGGGATTCTTACAATCAGTGATGTAACGACCAGGAGCAACTCGCATCCCTGCCCAACAGAACAACCCGATAGCACCGTTCAAGATATATTCGTCAGCTCTTCTGATTAGTGTGATTAAAACTGCCCTTCTTTTCGGGTTGGGGATCACTCGTATCGTACATCAGGAGCGCTTTCAAAGTTTTGCCGACTTGAGAATTTGGATTCTTACGCTGCTGTTACCATCTTGACGTAATTTTGTTCATACGTTTTGCTTATTTGTATCAACGTATAATACACATATATTGTTTGCAAAATTATAGGAACCAAAAAATCTTTGCCTTGTCGTCCAGAAATACAACATGTTGGGCATCGATAACATTTTAGTGAAGCAAACGCAATTTTAGTTAATTAACCGGATTTGTAAACAGGTCTATACTCCGTCTGATTTCTGAATTGGTTATTTATTCACGCACTGGATTGCTTTAAAGGCCGACTCAGAGATTTCCTGAGGAGGGCGCCCTCAATTTCCAAAAAATCGTGTTTTTGCATGTACATAATGCTTGTCCATATCACTGTGTGAAATTGCTAAGCTTAAATCGAATTCCTTCATATAGAAAATCACAACTTTGTTATAAAATTCCGGATCCGGAATTTTTGTAATACACAGTATCCTATGGGACGTAATAAATGTTTACTGCGTCAAAACGAAAAATCCGATTCATCTCAAATTTCGGAATTGTCTATTTTAGGTTACTATCTTTAGTTGTAGTTGACTTTTTTCATTATTACACAAAAAAATAATATTTCGAAATCTCTGAGTCAGACTTTAACACTTAAGTGACCAAGGGGGGGGGGGTTCCTAGGGACCCCCAAAATTTGTTTTCGCGCTGGCCGCTTTACGCGTTCGATTTTTGCGCCGAAATTTTTTGTAATTGTCTGACTTTTAAATGGCTTCTTTTCATACCAAAATAATTAACAATCGGGCCAAGCCGTTAATGAGATAATTAGTGGTGGTCCCATGGAACCCCCCCCCCCCCCCCCCCCCCGTGGGCACTAACGAAGTCAGTTGAGATATTTTTTAAAAATAAGAATAAGAAACCGGAACCAAAGCATTCTTTTTTTGCTGATAATAATTGCACACATACATTAAGTAACCATTATTTATTACAGTAAAAAATATTAAACCCTTTAGGTTGCGGAAAACACATTTTCCATCATGTACGTTTGCCAAACCGTTACTCTGTACAAACCTAATTGGAAAATGGACGTGTATTTGCAACACCCGTAAAAAATAACAGATTCCCTAAAAACTGCTGGTTTTTGGTGTTTAAAAATAATAAGTAATTTGTGTTCTTCTATAATAGATATCAACATAAAATAATTTTCAAAATGTTTGATGTAAGCACAAAAAAAGGCTCATTGAATTTTTCCGTCTTTTTTCCCAATTTTGCGTGTTTTGAAAACAAATGTTTTGGCCCTAATTTGTACCCAAAATAACAATCTCAATTTTTTATTGCTGATGTTGGGTTGTCTTATGAGCCTTCACATGTTGGTATAAAATTCGTGCAAAAATTTCCGTCGGGAAAGTGGTTTCCTTCGGGGGGGGGGAAAAAAAAATGGTCCCTGGAACCCCCCCCCCCCCCTTGGGCAACCAGGAGTGAAAACCCCTTCGTCACTTAAGTGTTAAGACACAAGATATACATATACTTTACTTTCCGACGGCCTGATCCAGGCGAAGTGTTCCTGAAAATCGTTCCCTACGTGGTCATATTCATCCAGCTAGTATTGCAAAAACAAATACAATCTCTTCTTTTATTAGCCTGGCTGGAAAATGTTATCTAAAACATGTTGGAGAGGGGATATTGGAAATGGGTCATCAACATATTAACTTAAGCGTAGGACAACTCGACTGCGTCTCGTTGTGCTACTTAAAGCTGTCAACTGTATAGATTACACGACAAAAAGTTAAATAATGTCCTTTATTCTCTAATTATAACCCAACAATCCAGTGCATTTGAAAAAGCATTGTCCCGTTCACATTTGTAAATGTTTAAAGGGATAAGCAGCGATAATGCTACATAAAAATAAATGTGGAAATGCATTTTTAGCTTTAAATCAAAGATAGGTTATGTATATAGAATCCCATATAGCTACTTTAATGCTCGAACAAAACACCAAATAGCGAAAAGAATGAAGTATTTGATGAAATTTGTCATGCCGTCTCCCGTAAATAGACATACAACAATGGCGTCTCAAAATCTACACTAACAGCTGATTGTGGTTTACACCAGTACAAAATAAACAATGATAAAAAAAATGTTTGTTCTTGACGTCAAACTGTAAAGGGCATGCGGTGGCTTTAATACACGGATTTCAAGTCAACCACTTGCAGGTTATGTTAGCACATCCATGTCAGTAACATAAATACCAAAATAAGAATTTTGATGATTTTTTTCGATATTTGGGATTTGCCATTCGCTGCTTATCCCTTTAAGTTGAAACGATTTGGTTACGATGCTTGTATAACTTGTGAGAGCAGTGCAACCATATCCTTTTGCAATTTTTTTAAATTAAATATGTCCAAATTTGCAGTTGCAGATAGTAGTAAGAGGACGTCGTTCTTTAGAACTGTGTTATTTTTTTCAAAACGCAAATTATTGCCCGCAAGTTAGAGAGATTCGTTTATCATTGTTATTCCAATTGCCAGGGAATTTACACGTTCGCGAAAAAAATCGCAATTGTGACCAATCCCAAGTGTGTGATACATCTTCTGTATCTGTCAACACATGTTAAAGGTGGCTGAAGTAATTTTAGTCTTCATTAAGTAATGTATACTGAGCCGGCCATTTTAACAGTTAGTCAACACTTGGTCGATTCTCGCACCGTAATTCACTGCAGGCTTTAACTTCGATTTCTTTTTATCGACAGCTTTTTAAAGCAAATACCTTTGAGCCAAGTATCGTCACAGGAATGCATTTACTGCTATACAGAATTGAGAGAAAACAACTTTTTAAAGAACCTTTGCACGTTCTCAAAACCTTTTGCGTTAATTTGGAAAATGAGAAATCAAACCATCGATTACAGTTTGTAGTTTTTTCATCTGTTCATTAATGTGATTCTAGCATCTTGTATTTTGTTTATTGTTCACTGGATGTTCCCGACAACAGATTTATTCTTAAACTTTTCAGTTGATTCCGATTTTGCATTTTGGTGTTACCAGCAAATGTTCGTATTAATTGTACTATAGGCCATTGTTCTGTAATTTCTATTCCTTTAGGAACAGAAAATACAAAATTTGTGAATATCTTGCAGAGACGAGCAAATGTGCACGTAATAATTTATTTGACACAATACTAAGGCTAAGGGTTCAGATGGTATAGAAAATCTCAGCTTGCTTGAGGTAAATCGGCGGGATG
Source organism: Ophioderma brevispina (assembly GCA_023653785.1). Lineage (NCBI taxonomy): Eukaryota > Metazoa > Echinodermata > Ophiuroidea > Amphilepidida > Ophiodermatidae > Ophioderma > Ophioderma brevispina. The sequence continues at coordinate 14,452 of JAMKCH010029396.1, forward strand.
AGGCTCTGGATCATGAAATACCCCTTTGAAGTCATTTGAAATACTCTGTATCATCTGACGACCACCCTGTTTACATTACTTTCGTGAAGTATATAGCATCGATGGCATTTGTAGTAGCCTTTAATCTCCACCGAGACTTTCACGCTCTAACAAAATCGTGTTTAGGTAGGCCGTAAGCACGTCATTAATGTGGCACACAAGACAAAGTTATGTGTAATCTCACACTATGCGGGATTGGTAACTGATATGATGCCTGTCGTCTGCTCTAATGCCTGTCGTCTGCAACATCACCTGTCTACATCCTCCAATTTTTTGCTAAGTTCGTCAGACACAATTATTAACATAAACACTGAAGATAAGAAAACAACAATTTTACCATACATTTGTATCTTGGGCGCAGAAAGTGAGTGACGTTAAGAAAAAGGGGTGGCACTTGTGAACATTAATACGTTTTCTATATGCCTTAATATGTATTTCCAACAAGATCAAAGGTCAAACTTTTAACTGATATAAATCTGCATCTGGTAAAAGGGATACTGGTGATTTAAAGGGGCAACGAGCGATTTTGGGGCATAATATATTGTGTGAAATGTAGTGATTTTACATGTATACCCATAACGTCAAACCTTTGAAACCCACCTCAGCTGACAAAATATCACGGAGCGGACCCCTGCCTTCGGTTAGTGGGAAATTGATCCTTCATCTGACAACAAAAAATACCGCTAACTCACTTTTGCGGTGATTTTCTTCTAGGGACGTTAAGAATATAGATAAGACCTCCAATACACTTCCTACCTTATATTTGGCTAGAGAAAAGCCTTGAAAGTGAAAACAAAAGTCGATAGTACATTAGCTCAGAAATAAGAATTTTCCTATTTTTAGGGACACCTAATATTGGAAAATAAGTATTCTGTGCTCTTCAATGAGTTTTACGTGTCGAGTTGAAAAAGTGGTGGCGCTGTTCACGTGCCCGTATCTCAAAATCTATTCTGTATCGGTATAATAATGACCAAGATTATTTAGTGGTGTGCGCCCTTAACACTTAAGTGACCAGGGGGGGGGTCCTGTGGACCCCCAAAATTTGTTTTCGCGCTGGCCGCTTACGCGTGGGATTTCTGCGCCGATTTTTTTTGTAATTGTCTGACTTTTAAATGCGCTTCTTTTCATACCAAAAAACTTAAATCGGCCAAGCCGTTAATGAGTTTTAGTGGGGGTCCCATGGAACCCCCCCCCCGTCCTTGGGCACTAACGGAAGTCATCTGAGAATATTTTTAATTAGCAAAGAACCAACGCTATTTTTTTGCTGATATATGTTCACACATACATGTAAGTAAACAATTATTAGTAACATTAAAAAAAAATAATCCTTTATGTGCTGAAAACAAACGATTTCGTCATTGACGTTGCTAAACCGCTACTGTACAAAGTTTATGGGAAAATGATGTGTATTTTGCAACACCCGTTAAAAATACAGGATCCCTAAAACTGCAGGTTTTGTGTTAAATATATGTAATTTGGGTCTTCTAGAATAGATATCAACATAAAATAATTTTTCAAAAAGTTTGATGTAAGCGCAAGACTCATTTGAAATTTCCGTCTTTTTGTCCAATTTTCGCATGTTTTGAAAACAATGTTTTGCCCCTAATTTGCAGCCCGAATAACAAATTTCATTTTTTATTGCTGATTTGGGGTTGTCTTATGACCCTTCATATATGGTATAAATTTCGTGCAAAATATCCTTCGGGAAAGTGGTTTCCTTAGTGTGAGGTCTCATGGACCCCCCCCCCCCCCTTGGGCACCAACGGGAGTGAAAACCCCTTGGTCACTTAAGTGTTAATCCATAGCATGTTTTGACAGGATGCCTTTTGCACAATACTAATAGGCCTATGCTTTATTCCGTATGTTTCAACAAATTAAAATGTTTAAAATGTGAATCAAGTAATGCCTTTCTAAGGTTCACTGTATTTACGGATAGTGCTAACTTTTACAATGTATCATGAAAAATAATAAGCTCAAAAGCGATGAAAATAATTAAACACACTAAATATGAGCAAAATATGAGTTTGCACTATTATTCATAACAGTTTGTTAGAGATTAAAATCTCAGGAAATCCAGAGTCCCTTAGGAATATTCCGGTTTACTATATTTTTGTTAAAAATTAGATGTAAACTGCTCTAGAAATATTGAAAATAATAAAAATAATAATAAATAAAAATTTGATAATAAAAGAAGCAGGGAAAACAAAGGTATTTATTATTTTTTTGGAATGGAATTTATTCTCTTTTGAAAATGGAAAATGTGTTCTGTTAATTTTGAGTAAAAAACCTAAAACCTAAGTTTTCGCCATTGGACAAACTATATCAAATCAAGGATGAATATTTAGTAATCTTTTCCTGGAGATGGCCAGCGCACACAAGTGTTGGGAAAAAAACATATGCGATTGGCTGGACTCGAACCGACAACCTCCGTATTACTAGTGACGGCGCTCTTGCCAATTGAGCTAACAAATCAGGGTTGGTAAATGAGCGACAGATATCATCAATTAGAGAAGGAGCAGGATATCATAGGGGCCTAATTTAAGGAATTCGTTTATCTCCCACTACAGAAAAGGTTTGTCACCTTTGGTAGTTAGTATGGACCCTCTACATCAATGCTAGGTTGGTAGTACTCTCAAATTGTGGTATCACTTTTTCAATAGGGGCCAATTTAAGTTTACACAGGGGTCAAACTTTTAAAATGCCCCAATCATGTTGAAATGTATGCCATACTACGTGAATAAAAAAAATGTGCAAGGATGAAAGATGATCTTGACCTTAATGCAATCACTATATCATAGATTTGTTGTTGTTTTTATAAAACACATCTAATATACTTCCAAATGTTAAAAAAAATGAAAGAAATCGATTAAAAAATAAGCCAGATATGACCAAGTTTGTAAACACCCCTTTTTTTCGCCATTCCAATGGGATTTACACACATTAAACGTGTGTTTGTGAGAATGTATACAATATGAATATCATGATACCTTTGTCAACTTAATGATACATTTTCTTGATTATTTCAACTACGGATTTATCAATGAATTTATTTATACCAATGTGCCAACTGATATGACGAACCCAAGCACCATTTTACCTTTTTGCAGAGCAAGAAACAAAATCTTTCCATTGTTTAGGGAATTTGCAAAGATCGTTTAGTTCCCTTAGTGGCGATCAGAACTTGTATCTACACCGAGATTACATTATGTAGTGTTTGAAAACCCTATTCCTTTACACATCAGATTATTTTGGTGAGATTTTGTGTGAACAGTAAATTCTTTTTGAAGACCAATGAAGGAAACCATGGCTATTCATATCAATTAAACAAAATAGCATGGGTCATAATTACTTAAATTATGCTATTCCCGTATATCGTACATTAACGTATTCTTGCTTAACTGTATAAATCCCATTGGAATGGAGGAAAAAGAGGTGTGCTTACAAAATTAGTTATATATGGCTTATTTTTTAATCGTTTTCTTAATTTTTTCAACATTTGGAAGTATATTAGATTTGCTTTATTAAATCAACAACAAATTTATGATTCAGTGATTTTATCAAGGTCAAGTTCATCTGCAACCCTTGCACATTTTTTTTGATTCACGTAGTATTGTCCATCTAATCATAAGGATTCCAAAAATGTATAGTTTGTACCACCTACGACCATTTGTTTTGGAGTTATATGGTAAAAATGGCTAAAATGGTAAAAAAGGTCAATCTCAATTTGTACAGGGGTCAACATTCAAAGTTAATCTGATTATATTTTAAAATACTTGCAAGTTATTGCCTGAGGTAAGTGGACTCCTAAAAGTATAGTTTGATTATGTTAAATGTTACTTACGGAGATACGGGTCAAAGAAGGTCAACGCCAATTGGATTATGTTGCCCTAAGACCTATTTGTCGCAAACCATGATAACTATACACTGCAGATGGTACAAACTATTCTTTATTTTTACGCATTAAGCTAGATGAACAACTTCTATCATTTTCCAAAATTGGAGTAACTTCTGATTTTGACCCCTGTACAAATAGAAATTAACCTTTTTTACCATTTTAGCCATTTTTTACCATATAACTCCCAAACCATTGGTCATAGATGGTACAAGCTATACATTTTTGGCATCCTTATGACTAGACGGACAATATGGCATACATTTCAACATGATTGGAGCATTTTAAAAGTTTGACCCCTGTGTAAACTTAAATTGGCCCCTATTGAAAAAGTGACACCACAATTTGAGAGTACTACCTACCAAGCGTTGATATAGAGGGTCCATACTAACTACCAAAGGTGTCAAACCTTTTCTGTAGTGAGAGGTAAACGATGATGTTTGACCTGGGTCCTAGCTCCTCCACTTAATAGGTGCTAGGTCCGAAATGGGTTCATCGCTGTGAACTATTTTATATCACATCAAGTTGAGCATCCCAATATTATAAAAGATGGCTTATAATATTCCAACTAACAGCTAGGTAAACATAAGGTAATCTTATGTTTTTTTTCTTCCGGAAAGCTTGGAGGGATAACTTCATAGTAAAGATCTATTAAGTCAGAGTAAAATTGCATCGATCAAAATTAGATTTCTTATGAAACATTATGAACATGCCACAAAATATCTGCAAGGCCTAATTACAATGAAACCCTAGCTTTATTACAATTAAACCCTTGGCAATAAAACGTAATTCGTTTTTGATTTTTCTTATGATTTGACTCGCCTCACTATGAGAATATCAGACGTATAATAAGCCGTCGGTACAGTTCAATCATTTCGGTATTTAGATGAGAGTTTGCTGTAACGTATACAACCGTAGGTTGCAATGATACACTGAGAGAAAAAAATACATAAAGTATGTAAAAATAGAACTCCATCATAATCATGTAAAATTTTACTTAATTTAGGTAAAATTTACTTAATTTAGGTAAATGGGTTTAAAAAACTAATTCACAATTATAGTAATTTGTGTTATCATTTCGGACATTAATGTCTTAAAGGTGCATAATCCAATCGTTAATAACCTCGTGTCCAGAACCCCGGATTTTACCGGAAGTTGTCAAAAGTTTGGTGTCTGAAAAAACGCTACTCTTTTTCTTATTTATCCTGTGGAATCTTAAGGCTAAATCTTTGGGGCTTATAAAAAATGGTATTTTAGCGCTACCATCAAAACGGATTGAAATACACTGTAAAAATTATTTTACTCATGTTGAGTAAAAATGTCACAGCTCTTAATGTTGAGTAAAAACTTAGTCAAAGTTGAGTAAACCTTACTCATTGTTGACTAAATCTTAGTCATTGTTGGGTAAAATATACTCAGCTTTGTGTAAGGTTTACTCAACTTTGACTAAGATTTTACTCAACATTAAGAACTGTGACTTTTTTTACTCAACATTTCTTTGAGTGTATCGGCGTGAAACTTTACAGATTTTATGTACTTAAATCAGACCATCTTCCTTTAAGGCATAAACTCTGCTCCTCCTCAAAAGCCAACTAACTGGCCCACCATTCCTCGCTTGAAGAAAGCTGACAATATAACAATATCTGTTTTATTCCCTGAGAGCTCCGGTGTAAAAATAAATGGTGCGCCCGGAGCCATAGTCCGGGCTCCATAGACGACAACGGAATAAAGCATGAGGCTATGTTGCCACACCGGTCTGCGACTTAACCGGATTTCACGTACGTGTGATAATATCTGGTGCGTCCGTGACTCGGAAAATCTCATATAATCACCTTGCAAGCCACGTTTTTTAAGGCAAAGGTCATGTGAAAGGAACATATTAATCAACGAAAAACCAACACGCAAACAATAAGGCTGGTATATGGTAACGCCTATCTGCTTAAGTGGTGAAGAGCCAGCTGCCCAAGATAAATGGCAACGTTCAAAATTATTCAAGATTATGTGAAATAGAAAAGCGCAAAAAAGTTTTGGAATTAGAGATAGACAATGCGGAGAATATAGGTATGGGAAAGGGAGGGTGAGTATAAGAGAATGATCTTCCTCGCACGGCGAGAGGAGGGATAAAATTACTTATAATGGATTATTTTCTTAAGAAGAGTTGATGGAAACTGTTCAAAATTGCAGCTTAAAGCCATAATAACACATTTTGGGAGAGCGCAACCCAATGTTCAAAATTTATTTGTCGGAGTTAAAGGTTGTTTAAGGAGCATACTTGGCTATGAATTCGAAGAATCATTGCATAAATTATGTTACCGCTGCTGTAAGAAATCGAGTCAATTATGTGTTTTCTTTATCTGTAGCCCAGTCCCATGCAAGTGTAGTTTCAAACGACTTATGCGTGGCGTACAATGTTACTCCAGAGTTCTATGACTCTAGGACGCTCACGCATAGGTTAATCCCTAGCAGTCTGCTCTTGACACCGGTTAATTAAACAGACTCAAAGCAAAGCACCATTTTTTTACTTCAAATAATATATGTAGTACATGGCCACACTAATATGAATCCATTAACAAAACAATACAGTATTTTAATCGCACGTTGCTTCTCAAATTGACCCTAGAGCCATTTAAAGAAAATGTGTTATTCGACGTAATACGTTTCCTCTTAGACTTCTAACATACGTAGTTCTCCCCAGGGTGACGTTGGAATTTTTCACAAAGTATTTACCAACGATTCCGTGACGCAATACGGTAACGAAGAAATATTTTCAAAGCAAATATGAACTTTTTATCTCGCTGACAGGGTCAGTTTTTCGAAAACAAAATAGGTTAAAGAGTCCAGTTTCGCCTGTTTGTTTCACGATATATATGTAAACACTGGTTTTCAAAAGTGAAGTGGGGCTACGGTCAAATCACAAGTAGCCAAGTGTCACAATAGCTAAATGACTTTAGCTTCGGTTCATCGAACCTCATATTTGTCGTTAGGAGTTTTTAAAATGTACAAGGCTAGATAAGCGCTCTTGTTCTATTTGAACTTAAAACACTTCCGTGGGCAGACTTAGCTAAAGCAGGCAAGATTTTTGGGCAAGTATACATTTGAAGACTTCGTTTCCAATGAACATTTTGAGATAAGACGAGCATGTTTTGTATAATGCCGTTGTCATGAAATACTGTGTCCCTGTAACGGAGCGGAGGTTCTGTGTCCACCACCTGTGATATGATCTGTGATCGAGTGTGTGTGATTTCACCGACCAAAATGCAGTTCAATCATTGTCCAAATGAGAGGTTCTTTATCGTGTTTATCGAGTATTGCGCCTACTCATTCCAAAACAGGAAATCTGCCCGTGGGCAATCCATTTCAATATAGAAACAATTGGTTGAAGAACATTTGAATATTTCTTCTCTATAGCTACGTGGAGGTGCATTTTTTATTTAAAATGGTTTATTTGGTTATCTCATGAAAATTAATTCAGTAGGAGGAGGTTGTAAAACACAATCTTAGGGCTGGTTTTGGTAACTAAGAAGACGTTTGATAGGGGTATAGTCAGCAACTGAACCAAGAATATGATTAATTTGTTTAAATGCGAATAATGTGTTCTTCCGAAACACTTAACCTTTCACTCCGAAGGGTCTTTAATGTTGTAATTACCAACGTGTTGATAGTTAGTAAAAAGGTTCATGATCAGCTGTGATATTTCCCTGTGCAACGATTTTCCAGATTTGCTTATTTCATGAAGATATCGTTTCAGATCTTGAAAAATGTCTTGCACTTGCGCACACATTTTCGCCTTGCAAAGTTAATTTTCTTTGGTGTAAATAACCATACGGGTCGGGTTAGATCTTCGCTTATGCCTTTGCGAGTTGAAAGAATTGCAATTAAGGCCATCATAGAGGATCTTATTGAACCTTTGACTTGATTATCAGGATCACTTTTATATTGAAAGAGCCTACAAGATAATAAAATACTCATAACGCAGATGAAATAATGATCCGAGTTACATTATATACAAACCTTAAAAAAATCATCTACAAGTTAATATTCTGGTGAGGAAAGCACGGTACCAGTTTAGGTATGTTTACCTATTATATTGTTGGATTTCCTGGAAAGATATGAGAAATTGAAAACATCAGGCTTGTTCTACTCAATGAAATTTTAAATAGTTTATTTGGTGCTTTATTGAGATTCAGTGGGAGGTGTGCAACCAGATTAAGGACGGGCTCTTTACAACACATAGACGTTGGTAGGGGTATGGTAGGACCGGAACAATGATTGGTTTCCAAATGCGAATAATATTCGAAACGAAAGCACTAAACTTTGTATTGTTTTAAGGTAGAGCTTAACCAACGTGAAAATGCAAGCCAGGGCTAATACGTTTACCTCTTCTGGTCTACCATATTTACGGGGCGACAAGCGTTTTATTCAAAGGAAAGTAAATTCAGGGTAATGTTTGTTTAGTGAGGTATTCAGGACATGTAGTTTCTTCATAACTGTGTCAACATCAAGTGAGAAAATTTAAATATTAATGGCCGTAGTCAAAAGTGCCGAATGATAACTACTTAAAAGACTATAGAGACAAGAGAATCCTGACCGCCACGAAGGCTCAAGTTTGAGGCTACGTAATAATGTAACATGAATCTGGTATGTTGAAAGGTTGACACGCTATGTGTGGATAGTTTTGTCAATATACATCTCCTACCCCTTCTTATGCGTTAACCGCTCTATTGCGTGCGGGGGGGGTTTACCGCAGTTCGAGGCGACAAGCGTTTGGAGAAGCTTTGACTCAAACATGTAGCAAAGAACGCTATTTCTGGTTGTTAGGTTTTTTAGTCAAACAGCTATGAGCTACACCGGGATTTGAGGAATTATTTATGCCTTTTTTCTCACATTTAAACAAAATATATTCTGCATTATAAAAATACACACAATAAATTGTTAAATGGGCCCTTAGAGTAGCTGTGCATATCTGATTTCATAGCTACTAGGGGATCCTCAAGCTTAAAAGGCTCAAAATAAGGTTGAAACCTACCAAGATAACCTAAAAGATCTGAAGGTGTTTTAGATCATTCGAGGGTGCTGATTCAAATCTCTGCATGCAAAATTGATAGTTGGTTGGAAAGTGGTGAAATTCTTGTTGTAAAGGGACCTACCCGATTTTATGATAAACATAGCTTTTTTTACAATACGATACCAGTATGCACATTTCAGAAATTTCAATGTCACTTAACGGTCAGGAATATTAAAGTTGTTTTTATTTTTTATTAAATGTATGAAAACCTCTAACTAAACCGCTAATGTTAAAGGGTACTACCCTGATTTAAGAGCCAGTGAAGTAAAACACCAGTCTCTTAAATCCTTAGATT
>JAMKCH010029397.1:0-17252 GCA_023653785.1 Ophioderma brevispina
ATTATACAAGTAATTATTTCAAACAGTATTTTATAAATCGCCTTTTAGAGAAAATTAAACATTTCTATCGGTAGTTATTTACACACAACTGTGGGCTCTGAGGGGCACTCCCTCGATGCTACGTCGCTAGGCTAGCTGTTCACGCTCACACTTTCCACACCGCCGTAGGTCTACTTGGAGTCGAATTGGGTGAGCGGTGCACTACAGCAGGTGTATTTGGGCCACATTTCAGGCGATGCTTTCCGTTGCTTTAACTCGCATCAAAATTAGAATACGCCTTATATGCGCCCGATTTCTCCCATACTACAGTCGAATTTGGGCACATTATGGCACAAAAATCAATCTGAAGCAAACGTCACAATCGATAATCATTAATAAAGATGGAGGCGAGACCAGGAGACTTGCAAAGTGGGTATTTCCAAAATAAACTTCTTTTTGAAGAAACATTAATCCAATGTTGCAATACTTTACACAATAAGAAAGCCAAGATACCCAGCAACGCAAAAGGTGAGAAACTAAGCGTCTAAAATAATTTAATGTACACCAAATGACGCAGTTTGTGGTTCAACTATCGTTCTGCACACACATTGGCTTATACGGCGTTTAAAGGCTGTTAAAACCCTGGGACTTCGAGGCAGTGAAATGATAATGTCCAAATGTGAAAAGATAACACTGCCTCAAGTTACAGTTACTGGGACTAGACTCTAGTCCTTGAGCAGTGAGGAGCTAGGCCGGGTGCGGGGAAGCTAGGAGTGCAACAAGGTTGAGAAAATCACGGTACCTGCAGATTTCGTACTATGCTGCGATTTTGCATATTTTGAAAGAGATCGTACTGAATAGTGGCAGTGTCTGGATCTGGATTAAATACTGCACTAATTAGAGCATCGCTCAGAATGCTTCTATTATGTCTGGAATCAAATCTGAGACGCGTCGTTAAATTGTTGTAAGTTGACCGCGTATGCACAGCTGCACTTGACCAGGTTACAAGCGTCCTAGTAACGTAAATACGTTAGCGCGATTGGCCAATTCAGCAGAGGTCAATTGTACTTTTGTTGCGTGCTACGCTCGGCGCATACACTCACTGCGATCGGCGCAGGGTTTCTTTTCTTTCTCCAGAAGACTTGTTAGACACCTGGTTAACCTGGGCCAGGAAATTTGGACATTTGGAGGGAAACTCTGTCCTTCAAGATAAGAAATAGAAGGAAATCATATCAATTTGGAGGGAAAGTTTGAATTGGTTCCCGGCAAATCTACATTTTTATTTCCAGCCCTGGTTAATTAGTAGTCACAAGAAAAATGAAGATCTCACATTGTTAAATTGCTGAGGAAAAGGCCACCAAAGATACTACATTCATTCATGGTCCTCTGAAAAAGCTCAATTTTAGGTGGAGTCATAAAACTTTGAGAGAAGACCATAACTTTGACTGCAACTTGAACAAAATCTAAGAGGGTGGGTTCCACACCTTGGTGTTTTGGCATAAAATGACCCTAGAGACATTGTGGTCGCTCATATCAAAAGCTTCAAATGCTAAAATCTGTTGCCACTGAAGGGGTCAGGCTCTTTGGGGATCTGCATGTTTGTGGATATTTAGTAATCTGTTTTCTGATTTTTATTTTCCAGGAATGCAAATTGAGTTCCATCATAAACCAAATAAATCAACAAATTTAGCAACTAATCATGAATCCAGAAAGACTCCAGAAGTTGCAGTCTCAGGCACAACAAGTACGTATAGGCGGCAAAGGATCTGCCAGGAGAAAGAAGAAGGTTGTACACAGAACAGCCACAACAGACGATAAAAAGCTACAAAGTTCACTTAAAAAGTTAGGTGTAAATAATATACCTGGTATTGAAGAGGTGAGTTTGATGTACTTTAGAAAACATGATGCCCTATCTGTGAATTTCCACACTCGAATAATTTTTCAATCTGTTTGGTTATAAGAGATAAAACACGATTTGTAGGGCTCCGAGGTTGTTTGAACCATCCCATATGCATTGCAGAATTTGCAGTGTGCCTATATTGTACTTTACAAAAACAATGTAATCAGTGGCTGAGGGGATAAAGTGTTCATGAAGTGGAACCACAGGCATTCATGGACCATGCTAAAAAAATTTCCTAAAGTTACAAATGCTTTGTAGTCTAAAATAAGTGTAAAAATTAGGGTTTTAAGTTTCAAAAAGAGGGTTTTTGTGGGATACATGACCTTATTGAGGTGAAATTTCCCAAAAACTGATGCATTGTGGTGGATTAACTTGGTACACCCTATGGTGGGCCCATAGAATACAGTGAAAAATCAAATCTGATGCAAGATTAAGCGTGCCAATATGTGGCAATACATGCTGCCATGTGGCCGATGTTTCGGATATAATGTTTCAATTTTTGAGGTAAATCGGGAGGTGGAAGGCTGGGATCACAAAATGTACCATACAAGTCAATTGATCCACCCATAAAAATGCATATTCACTGCATACAATTTCCTAATCGTGCTGCAGGTGGGAGTTGATCTGCATTGTAATTTTGTTGATATATAATTATACTTAAAAACATTAAATAAAAAAAAACCCGAATAATAAAATTGAAAATAAAAACATGTGAAAACTTCATTTGTGTGTATTCAGAGGCACATAACATGTAGATTCGCTTTGGTGTGTGTGTGTGACTGTGTGTGTCTGTCTTGGGTTAATGTTGACCCCAAATGTTAACCCTAATGTAATTGCCGGATGTTTCCACATGTGCCCACATTTTCATGATACGTGGATACAAATAGACGAGGAGTGACCCACATGTTGGGTGACTTCATGGAACTTAGTGTAGTGACCCATGTGTTAATGACCTCATGTGATCTTGGTGAACCCATGTGACCTTTGGGCCCCTTCACAAACCTCGACAACAGATGGCTTCCTGGGAAATAAACATTTTTTCATGCCCTGGCCTATAAATAAACAAATTTCATTTCTTACCAAGTAGGTCGAATCAGTTGATTCTCGCAAAATTACCTGGTGACGAATCAAACCGGAACTCCCCCAAGTTGCAACAAGTTTGCACCCCTGTAACATTGCAACCGGTGCAGTGACAACCCTGAACCATCATCAGTTTATTTCAAGTCTGTGACTCGGCTGACTGTAAAAGAATCGACCACTGTCATTTTCCATGTATTCTTGTATGTATCGCTACTCATTTGATGCTATATTGCATACAATTTCCTTTGCAGGTGAATATGATAAAAGATGACGGTTCAGTTATACGACTTCAACAACCCCAAGGTACAGGCATCACTTGCTGCAAACACATTTGCCATCAGCGTAATGCCGAGAACAAGCAGCTAAAAGAGATGCTGCCGGGAATTATTAGTCAATTGGTAAGTTTGGTAAATCTCAGAAACGTAATGAAATTACAAAATGTTGTGGACTTTTCAGTGTCTAAAACTCCAAACGGATCACACGAAGAAGAAATCGGGTTATTGAGCTGTCGAATATTGCATTAGACTGCTCAGAGATGTAACTTTTCCAAAATTTCCGGATTTTTGGCCATACATAAAAAATCCCGGAAATGTAAAAAAAAGTTTTACTTTTCTTGTTTTGTAAAAAAATGTTTTCTGAGATCAAAGTGTTAATGATAAGGTAAAACTGCATCAAAAAACCCAGTTTGAAGTACCAATATATGTTTAGAAAAGGGGTACTTGTACCCTAAAATCACGTTAAAGAAAATACATTCCGCTGAGTGTGCTCAATCAAATATAAAATTGAGGCGTAAAAAATATCAAGATTTTGTGAGATTGTCTGATTTAGTGGTGGGTTATTCAATAGCCTGTCAAGATTAAAGTGTCAGCTATAATTAAACAAAACCTTGATGTAACCGGAAAAGTACGTATTGGAATTGAAAAATTTTGTGGAAACCCAGAATTGTTGGGAAACACATTCACAAACTATGCGAGGGTATGAAAAATCCATAGATAAGGCATTTGGAAACTTGTTTTGAAGAACACCAGCAGTGGCTTCACTGTTGATAAAGTACAAAAAAAACAAGCAGATTTCACTATTTGTCTTACCTGAACACTGTTAAAGGTGCGTGTTCCATCGTCTTTGAGCCTCCCCCCCCCCCCCCCCGATTTACCCGGAAGTAGTATCGATTTTGATATCATATGACAGACCTATTTTTTCTCATTGGTCCCGTCCTGAAATTTGAGCCCTCAAATCCATTTCATTCCCAAGTTATCAACAAAAAACCAACAAATTAATGGTTAAAACCATCAATATTAGCAGGATATTGCAGAGGGCTCTATGTGTTATGTTGTCAAACTTAAGTTTTTGAATTATAACTATTATCTGGAGTCTGACAAACTGGCTGGATGGTTGGAGAGCAAGCATTCTTGACCGTTTATATTTTCAAGGCAAAATAAATCAAGTATAAATTGCTTACATATTCTAAAATAGAAAAAAATTTTGGGGTGGGTTATTGTAAATGCGGCGTATCTATGAACCTCCATGTAGGCATGGTCACAAAACATTTTGGCCGCTTTTATTTAAATTTCGTGCTCCAGCGCTGGTGATTACTTATTTCCATTCATAAAATTAAAACAATATTATCTTAACCACGAAAAGCTGTGTCCACCACATGAAAAGAGTGCACATTATTAGAAAAAATGCGAAAATATCAACTCATTATTTCCAGAATATCCAGTGACAATGGATATACACTAACCTCAACATGCCTCAACGAACAATGGAGCTAATTATATTCAATAATCGGCCTGGAACACACTTCACTTTATTTTACATTTGTCTATTGTTAATGTGCCCGCAGGTGAATAGACTTCGAATGTTATTCCTTGCGCATTGGCAAGTTCTGTCCTCGTTCGGATAAAAAAATCTTGAGATTTACTGTGTGTCAATTACTTTGACAATTGATTATAATTTTTTTGAAAAGGAACTGTAAGGGACCCAAATTCATGAAAGAAAGCCCTGGCAAGACTGACCTAATTGTGCATACCCTAGATCCGCAAGTTCTTGTCTTTTAAAAACCCTATTTCTATTCAATGTACCAAGAAAGGCAATGGTATTCAGCGACCTACATTTTTAAAAATGCATGCGCGAGGTGAGTATGTTGCTCTTCAAGTTATGAACAGATACTAGAGTATACAGGAAATCATAACACATGATATAGCTTAAAATTTTTCAACAGTGTAGGCAGTCACAATGACCTGCATACCCCTGTTGAGAAGAGATCTGAAGTGTTTTAGGTGGATTGTTGAATCTCATTAGCTCTATTGTTGACTTGAGTTTACGTGACAGTATTGGTCACGACATTATGGGAAGTAAATTGAAGGGACATGTTATTCATTTTCTAAATAATGTGCACTTTTTCATTTGGGGATACCGCTTTTACTGGTTTACATACTATTTTTAAATTTTTAGTGAGGAAGTAATGATCCCCACGGGGAGCAAGAAAGACCGGTTAAATCACGAGTATCATGGCCTACTGTGAAAGCATAGAGAAGACTCCATAAACACACTCGCCAGTGCATATATTAAATATCAGATAAGTAATTTGGCATAATTAGAAAAAGCAAGTGATCACGAAAACAAGCAAGCCCTAGTGCTTCAAGAACTGCCTGTTTATCATTTGTACTTTAACAGGTACAGCCCATTGGTGTTTTGAATAAGGATTTTGACGAATTCTTCTCTTGAAGGGAGTGGAAGCGCAAGTAGTTTAGAAGCTAGCCAAAGTGTTCCCAATCCAAGAAAGCGGAGCTAAAATCGGTGTCCAAGCAGATACAATCGATGAAGACGATGAAGATGCCCTGGTGAAGCATAATTAATGATGGCCAATAAAAATTGTATGTTTGCTGGTTCTCCAGTGAGCTAAACCCTGAACAGGGAAACATTATTGGAAAGTCAATCAGAAGTTCCCAACAGCAGAGCTGTAACTTTTCTAGAAATATCCCGGATTTCCAGATTTGGGCCATAATAGCAAAAATGCCAGAAATGTTAAAAAAAAAAAAAAAAAAATTACATTTTTGTACATTCTGAGATCAAGGTGTTATGATAAAAGTAAAACTCCATCAAAAAACCAAGTTTTAATACCAATTTATTTTAGAGGGAAGGGTCTTGTACCCAAAAATTGCGTAAGAAGAACGTACCCGAAGCTTAACCGATGCTACTACTAAATTTGGCCTTCCGTCGGTTCAAATTTTGGATTGAGGGAAATGGGACTACTCCTCTGGTACATCTCTGCAACAGTTGACCCCACCTTTATTACAACCTGCGTTTTGCCATTGAGAGGTTTTACGTATATCATTCACTGCGTGGGAGAGCGTGCCTTCGCGGTTCAGGGTGCTTGCCTGTGGTGAAAGTTACCAAAAATTACGGTTCGAATCCTGGGCGGGGTCACTTGCTGGGCTTTATTCGGGTACAAATTATGGGTTTGATCTGTATACAAGCTAATGATTGATAAAATTAAAGAATACCGCTCTCCTCCATGGTTCACTAAGAATTGGGCAAATGGATCTTGAAAGCATCCCGTCCTTCGAGGGGACGTTAAGATGTCAGTTCCCGTGTACAGAGAGCCACACCTGTTAAGGTTACCTCGCAGTCAGTGTCAAATAAGAGTAGGGGAAAAAAACCCCTTGACTGTTCCCAATTCGCCCCCAGTTTAAAAATGCGGGCCATTGTTAGGAGGGTCCGTATAATGGATACACACGGCCCCGATCAGCTTACACAAGTTTGAATAAATCCTGAACCACCACCAGCCATTACCATACCTTGTGGATACGAAAAGAGAATCATTGCACTATTATGTTAATACCTTTATAGCCAAATGGGTCACATCTGTCCCAGAGACTGATGGAACAAAGTATATTCTAAAGTCTCTTTGAAATTATGATATAGATTTAAAACAGTCCACAGCTATAAATCATTGACTTACTCGAATTTTCGACCGTCATCCGACGCTGTCTCTTTCTGACTTTTGGGATCTGGGATGCCAGATAATACGCATAATCCTAGGTTGTGTGTTGCATAGGACTACATGCTATAATTCCTTTGAAAAGCCACGGCCAAGGATTTATAGATTGGTTGACGGCCCAAGATCTTTGTGTCTTTTGTTAATTTATTAGCTGCAGTTTACACCGGTATAGTGTATGTAAAAATTCAACCTTAGATTATGTGTCTAATCGTATCGAGGAAGGATGACAGGTCAGTGTTTTAAGACGGCTTTTAGCTTGAGGTGGAGGTTGAGGAGACGTGGAGAAGCAAGTGGAGGAGGAGAGTAGGAGGGTTGGTTTGGGATGGAGGATGCATGGAAGTCAGGTGAAGTGGAAGGAGGGAGTAAGAGTGGTTGCTGCAAATGAGTGAGGTGAATCGGCCAACCCTCGTTCACGGGGACAAACTGGATTTAACACTTTACTACTTACTGGGTGCATCAGTGCCCCTCTGTAAAATCAATTTTCTTGACCTAGTCTTAAAGTGCAACTTGTCAAAAATAATAAACCTCCCCAATTAAAATTCATGGATGTAGGCAAGTGGGGCCACCGCGAGCTAAAGTTTTGTACACAAGTCAATAGGATGGTTTTGTTGTTTTCAATTTAACATTTTAAAAACACCAAAAAAGATTGTTGATCTCAGGTGTGATTTGAGTCATAAATTTCCAAGATGACTTTATAAGGTTAGGCAAACAATTTTCCAAGACGTACCAATCAAACTCCTCTCAATGGAAGAAAATATATTTTTTAATAGATTTATAGTGGAGTCAGGCAATACCATGAATAGCCAAACAGACCCATAACAGAGCTTGTAAAGTTAGTTTGAAGAACTTGTATTGTTGTAAGTTCAAGTCTATATAACCATTAACCAGTTAAATAATAATGAATAGTTGGTGGTAAAATGTTTATGGGGCAATATAGCAGGCAACTCTATTGTCCTTTCAAGTTATGTCAACTGGGAAAGCCAGGTGGCATTCTTTTCAAATAGTAGGCTAATCTTGTAAGTTAGTAGAGTATTGATTATTTAACTAGCTATGAAGGCTTGACTTTACAACAATACACGTCCTTCAAAGAAACCTCAGTTATAATAGCTAAAAGCTTATCTGGGTCTGTGTTGTTTTATTCTGTGTATTGCCTTGCCTCCACTGAAATTATTTATAAAATGTATTTTCTGGCATTGAGGATTTGACCTTGTTTTGTATTTGTTGAAAAAGAAAAGTGTTTACCTAGCATCATAAAACTTCTCTTGGAGGATTTCTGGCCAAAATTAAACGATATCGCGTAATCTGTTTTGTGTTTTGTACAAAAAACATCCAAAACATCCTATTGACTTGGTGTACAAAACTTTAAGATCACGGTGGCCCCAACGTGCCTAAATCCGAATGAATTTAATTTTAGGTGGAAGGAGTGGAATTAGTATTGTGACAAGTGCGCACATTTAAGACTAGGTTCAAGAAATTTGATGATATGAGGGATCTGATTGGCACCCTGGAATACTTGACTACTACTGGGTAGGTCATTCCATGCCAATTCAACAAATCAAGTACACCATAACCTCATGGATTTCTTCTCTTGGTTTGAGTGTATGAAAACTTATTGAGGAAACTGAAATTCTGAAAATTTGAGCTCTGTAACTCTTTTCGGTTTTCACGCTACAGCAATTTTAATTTGGGGGGGTCACATCAAAACAGTTTGTACGGCTGTGAATGTGAATGAATTCAATATTCAGAGGGCCTTAAGTAAAGAACTCCACCCTAGATACTTCAAACTTGGCATTCGGATAACATTTTGCTGCAGATGAAAATATGTGAACAGAAAAAATGCACCTTGCCCCAATTTAAAAACGGGGCGTCAAAAATGGCTCAAAACCACTCGGACCATACTTGGGGGACCATAAGTCAAAAATTAAAGTGATATAACTTCCAAAATTTGGCTGGAGATAGCTAATCTTAAATATACTCTTGTGTACAATATATACTTACACTTGTGGAAGAGATATAGCTGTTTGCAAAAAGTAAACATTCCAATTTGACCTTGACTGGTTACAATATTGGCAATCTGCAGCAAAAGGTTGCCCAGTTTGAACGTATTCTGCGGGGTGTAGTTGTAGTTCTCACTTATGGCCCTATGAATATTGAATTTCACACTGGTACATGTTCTTGAGGTGCCACCCTCAAATGTAAAATTGCTGAGCGTGAAAAAAAAAAGAGGTACCAGAGATACAATTTTCAGGATTTCAGTTTCTCATGAATATGTTTCAATACACCAAAAAGGAAAGAAATCCATGAGGTGATGGTGTACTCGATTTGTTGAATTGGCATGGAATGACCCTACTACATTATGGGATTAACTGTCAACATAGATGCAGAAACACACATGTAGGAATATCTAGACACTCTGGCTGAGTGAACAGGCCAGTAAAGGTGTTAAAGAGATACTAATTAAATTTGTGTGCATGTTATCACATGCCAAAACTGTAACTGTACTAAATATTTTCCCTGTTTCTTTTGCTGCAGAATTGGTAGAAGATTTTGATGCACCATCAAAAGAAGAGTCATAAATTCTAAGAGACTTTCATCAACTTGTAATTTTTAAGACCAGAACTATGTACAACACAGAAATGGCATTGTCCCAGTGCAGTGCAGAAACCAGCCTGAGAAGGGCAAATTAGAATCATCAGGACCAGCAGCTTTTATTACACCATATCTCTAATTTTCTCACCCCAAAAACTATTGTGGTCGACTCTTTTCTTTGGACGACGCTACACGTTCAGAATATAAAATATGCGGTCCCTGTTGGTTGAAGCATGTATAGTTCATGCTGGACTGGAAGTGATGATTTTTTTTAATACAAAAAGGTGTGAGTAGAGTGCAGAAGATTGAAATAGTTGTTGAATGAGAATTACGTATTTCTGAAATGGGATAGGTATGCTCCAATGTACAAATGGTATTATTCGTTCGTTTGGAGGAGGGAGTGTACAAGTCCCGGTTGTAAGATATTTAATCAAAGGTATTTAAGAACCAAGGCTGGTATGCTCAAAGGGAGTCTAACTTTAGAGCTGGGTTTAAACCAGGGTTAGTCCTACATGAGTGAACTTTTTTTTCCTTCCAACATAATCTAAAAATTTGCTGTAACAGGTGAGAAAATTCCTCATGGATGGGCATGAGGAATTTTTTCACCCGTTATATTTAACTTTCAAAGTATTTTGAAAGAAAAAAGATATGCTCATGTAGGACTATCCCTGGTTTAAACCCAGGTCTAAAGTAAGACTCTTTTCAGAATACCCGCCCAAGTTGTTTAAGCAGTGTGGAGATGATGAAACCAATTCTAAACAGTACTGCACCTATGATTTGGTTATGTCCTTTAAAGCTCCCAAAAGTTGATTTAGGGGCGAGGTGAAAATGCCCAATGGCTGTTTGACCTTTGGCCCCTTATGCACAACCAAATTGTTAATTCTTCCCAGCAAGGATCATCAGCCATAAGAGAGTGGTATCCATCTGCCTAGTTACAGGTGTGGTACTTTACATGTAGGCACTATAAGTGCACGCCTTTGGTAGTACCTGTGTAGGTACTCCCCATGCAAGTGAGCCCTGAACTAATTTGTGACTTTATCCATTGGTCAAATTGTTTTTTACACAAGTCATTTATTCTAGGGTTTTGGTAATGCTCAACTCAAATGTCACAATTGCTAAGCTTTGAAAGTAATCAGCTGGCAGAAAGTATCTGTGGAGGTACTCCAGAGTAGCTATAGAGGTACCCCACAACTGGTGGTCTCCTTGTGGACTTTAAAGTCACCAGGCAGGCATGCTCTATGATGAGTACTACTAAGAAAACGGTTGCTGTGCTCCTAGTGGCTTTTGTAGAACTCAGAGTACACATGGTGTAGCATAACTTCTCGGCTGTAGCTTACAGCAGAGCGTTACATGCATGCAAAAAGGTCATAAGTGCAATAGCTGCCATTTGTCAGAAATTCTTATCAAACATACTGTTATGCCAAGTTTTTGGTCTGTGGCTCTTGAAATGGTTCTTGGGCAACTCAGTCACTTGAACCATTTTAAGAGCTGCCGACTTAAAGAAAGACAAAGTAAGTTATCCTAAATCGTGGGAGCACCATGTACGATATGGCAGCTATTGCCCTTGCGACCTTCTTGCACTCGCACGATGAGGTGAGGATGCAGTTGATTTCTAATCCCATAGCATGTCCTATCAGAGGATAAAAATACAAATTGGGAGTGAAGTCTGCTTTCTGGGCACATTTAGCTAGATTTTATGGGGTGATTAACAATCTATAAGACTGCATAACAGTCTCTCAAAATGTAACCTTTAATAGCCTTGTAACAAATGTGTTTTGAATTGGTCCGTTTTGGAAAGTGAGTATGTTCATGCACTTAAAAATAACCAACTTTTGTGAGCTTTGAGGAGTTACTTCAAAGAAATTGGATATTGGTTTCACATCACTGCTTGAAATTTGGCTGTCACCCTGCAGTAATCATTTTTTTACGCTTACTATATTTGATATATTCTTCTGTGCATTTCATAGGGGAGACACTATTGGTTTCATTACAAGCTTCCATCACTCTATATTTAATGGGGGAGGGGGCATTTGTGGACCGAGCAGATTCTTTGTGGACCATGCCATGATGCCAAATAGGCAGGGCAAATACAGGTGTTTACTGCAAAGCCAAAGTTGCCCTGCATGGCAGAATCTTGCTTATGCATGAAATCTTTGAAACATGCATCTTCTAAACACTATTAAGTCTGTGATGCTAAACATTGTTCTCAAAGTAGAAATATTTCTATGTGAAGTAAAAAGCAGTGGGCATTTAAAAGGGGACTTGGGTGGAAGGGGGGAGAAGTTTTTACCTGCCAGTAAGCACTGGATGTTACCAATCACAAATTTCACTGTGCAAACCATCTGCAATTTAATTTAAGGCAACACAATGAGAAATTCATGAAATTACTGCCTAAAAAGTGGATTCATTCCTTGTCTAAATGAAAATGTAGTGGGTTATGTTGCTTTCCAGCTCTAAGGTCAGTGTTTAGTGATGGGAAGGAAGTCATGAGGCTTAGTTCAGTTTCTCAACAAGACAAGCTATGCCAGTAGAGGTGAGCCGATGCAGTCCCATAGCAAGAATGTCAATTAAAGGGGCGGTTACAAAATTTGGAGTAGCCAAAACTAATTTAAAATTTGGCACTAGTAAATAAAAGTGGTTTGAAAAGTGGGCACTGTGGCCTCGCCACTTATTACAGCCCTGGACAGGTGTAACCAGTACTGACTGGTTCTGCCTGGCAATGAGCAGCTGTGAGCTCATTTCAGCTCAATTGTTGACTTCATTAAAATACTGTGTAAGTGGAAATTTACGCGTACAAATATTTTCCCGATTTTAACAGTTTTGCCAAATGCGCGAGAATTAAATTTCACAGTATTGACATCAATGTAATACAAATCTATTGCAAAAAGTTATTTTCGCGAGTTTTTATTTTCGCATTTTTATGTACACTCTCGAAATACGCGAAAATAACAACCTCGCGAAAATTTCCACTTATTTCAGCAAAGCAAAGCAATATTTTGTGTGTTGCTGCATATTTTAATCCCCTGGACAAAACTGGTCAATTTGATGGTTATTAATAGGATTATATGATGTATTAACCAATCAGAGATTTGGTAAATTAAGCTTAAAGGCACAAACAGATTTATAGATGGTCTATTTTGATTGGCTCATTATGTGATACCTCAGGGTAACCAGTCAGAGTAAACAAGATGGTAGATCTGGGGGTTACACCTTGTTTATACGAGTGCAACTTGATGGTCACTATGTTGTGATAAAGTGAGTCGAGTCATGATTCGAGTGGTGGAAGCTTGTAATAAAAGTCACAAATCTTTTCAAATTCCTATCATAGAAATGTTTCATCCACATTGTGCTCAGCAAACACTCCATAAATAGTACAGTAGTATAATCTAAAAAGCCCCCAATGTTTTATTTTGCATAGCATCTTAGAAAACCAAATATTTAATACTATTTTGGCATTGGCTTTATCTCCCACCCCCACCAAAAAAAATGGCTTGTATTTTTTCAATTGTTTCGTTTGTTATACAGCATGATCTTTTATTTTTTTGTATATGTGTAGACAGTTTTTGGTTTATGAATATCTACAATTTACAGGAACAAGCTGCAAGATTGGTAATGTCTAGTAATTGTAACTAGTTTCCAGACCAACCAATTCTGTCCTCGCCTCCCCTCCCCTCTCCTGGTATCATTTGAAAGAGAATTTAAAATAATTTTATCCCTGTCTTGAGTCGAGCATTTCAAACGGTTCCCTTTCAATATGCAGGGACTGATTTAGGCAAGCAATTTTGAATACTAGGTAATTTGAACTGTGTATAACAAAGGTAGATGTTTCATATAGAAGTCCCAAGTATGCAAATGAGGTATTGCCATTTATTCCATCAAGTGCAACTGCACAACAATTTTTATGGAATCAATTGCATACTTGGGATTTCTATATAAAATGTTTACCATAACAAATGTCTGCCACGATGGATAAGCTTGAGTGAGCTTGTTCCGAGATTGTTTTGCTAAAAACAATGAGCACTTTGCTCTTAATGTGAATTAGTTTAAACATAAAAATATTAAAGTGAACCGTTTTGGGCACTGGTTTCCTTTAAAATAGTGAATCAAAAAAATTGCATGAAAAAACACAAGATTTGACCCTGACCTGTTTGCTGAACTGTGACACAGTTGATGTTTTCATGATCTGCATATTTTCTACTTTCCATGCTGGAAACATGAAGGAATTTGGTGAAGAAATGTTAGATTAAAGATTTTTGCAGCTGATCCAATTTTCACGGCTGATGCAATTGTTTTTTGATTCACACTGTATATATCAATGGAGGAATTCAACCATGATGCACATTGGTCCGTCAGGAAATACCCACTCTGCACCCACGTAATTTTATCACGCTTGGGTGTCGACAGTGACGTACCCTTCCCAAAGGCTATAGGACTCTGGTACAAGAAGTCAATAGGTTAACTTGGCAAGACCTGCAAGCATGCAGAGAATGCAAAAGAATCACCTGCATAAATATTCGTGAAATGTTCAGGTGAATCGGGTGCTGTTTGACTGAACATGCTAAGCTCAAGTGGTGCCTGATCCTAATTACTATATACAGCTATCTTTAACCAGCCAGCATTGCAGCCATAATTTTTCTCAGAATTGTCTCAGAAGATTGGCTTAGCATTTATAATTCATTTAGCACATTTCTTCCCCCTTAGGGTAATAAAAAAATTGCATTTCAGGGAATCAGTTTGCCTCTCCCATTTCTTGCCATACTCCTCTTCCCTATGCTCTAGACGTAGAGAAGCATTACAGTAATGTAATATGGGTTCCGGAAGTGGGGGAATTCACTTAAACAACCATGAAAAGGGAATATCTGAATGTGTAGGCCCTATTTGGTATTTAACATGACAATAATTAAAATTAAATCAATTTGGGCAAAACGGCTAGAAAGATCATACTCCCAAGGAGCTTGTGGGACAGTTCCATTAAAACAGGATGAGAAAAGTTTGCCAATAATTTACATCAGTAGTAATGATTTCACGAATAGACGCATCCAGCATCAGATTGAAAAACATTGCAGACTGGGTACATTACCTATTGGAGATAGTAAAATCTCAATCCCTGACAGTTCAGTACCTTACATTCACCAGTGATGTACAAAAACACAACCCCTTGGTTTTTTGGGTATGATATCTGATACCCAGCTCACACAAGTCAGTTCATGTCAATGTATGTTACAAGTACAACCACTGAACCGGTCCTTGGTGGATGGCATATTGTAATCATATGATATTCATGTTATCGTGATATAAACAAGAATTGCTCTTCTGATGTCACAAATTATGGTCCCTCTTTGCCCAATTGCATTTTTTTTCTGCGTTTTCCCCAAATTTGATTTTGCCAACTTTGTTGCCCTTGTAGATGCATTACTAGCTTATCATCAAAGATTGATCTTTTTTCATAGTTTCTTTAAGATAAGACTTGCAGTGGCCTCTATGAAAAAGCCATGGTTGAAGTGAAACGCGGCCATATTAACTATTCACACGAACAAGGATCGAGAATATGCAATCACCCTGTGTGGGCTTCAATTCAGCCACAAATTGTCGGATACTTTTATGCCTTTTTCCTATTACACAATATTCACCATGTTGTATTGGAGTTTATAAAATTTTTACAATTCTAATGGCAAAGAAAAAAACAACACGCCGCTAAGCAGCCATTTTTCGATTACATCTTGTTGACATTTTAGTTGAGGTAAGTAAAATTTGACAAAATTTGGTTTATGTGCAAAACAAAAGCAAATTATCTAAATTGTTGCTTATTATGCAGAATTGAATTCGGAAATAACCTCCATGTAAACATGCAGCTCAAAGATGGCTATTTACACCACAATAAGGCGAAGCGTGGGGGGGGGATTCTTAAATCTTTTTGGAGATCTTCCATTGCAAAGGAACAAGGTGTAAATTAGGCAATAGTAATCTGTCTGCCCGTTAGTGACCCTGATGAATTCAGCAGACTTATACGGAATAAGCGCAGAATTCTTGCCACTTTAATTTCGTAAAAGCTGCTGAATTCATCAGGCGTCACTAGTGACCCAAGCGGTCATAAATGGTCATTTACCTAATATCGGAAAACAGCTGCATAATCTTCAAAGATACGAGTGATTAAATTGATCATTTGGTAAGTGCGAAAGCTTTGTGCGACGTGATCAAGTCTTTTGGTTTGTGCCAAGTCCATGTTTCAATCAAAATGAATTTGCTATATTACCCATCTTCCTATGAGTGTAGGTAAGAACAAAGTTCAAACTTATACATACCTTATGAGGTATCATGGACGACAATGTGATTTGTGCATGTTTTACTTTAAAGTTGTCGATTTGGATTTGGATTATGTTACAAGTGGTTCTTCAGAAATTAACGATGCACCTACACGTGTGTATATTCATGAAAAACTATGCAGATGCATTAGGTTTTGAGGAAACGCTCTGTGTATATATTATCGATGAATCCTTGCAACAGCGATGGGATACACAACATAAAGCACACATATTGAAGGGTAAAGAAAATTTTCTCCAATGGTCACATATTGATATGATATTGGATTGATTTGAGTAGGATACAAGAATTTATCGGCCAAGCTATGAGTTTTGAAGATGTGCGAGGCGCAGAGCGACGAGTGGCTGCAATAAATATTTTCAAAACTCACTGGCGGAGACCGATAAATTCTGATCTGCGATAAAAATCATCCAATATGTCATTGTTTTCAGAATCTGACTTGAACCTGGCTTCAAGTTAGAATAAACTAGATCCTATATCATTAGTGAAAAGTATAAACACCACATGGGAACTTCAATTATTTTTAAAAGTAACACCATGAAGTATCAAATAAATTGACCAGTAGACACTGGGAAAACCAAAGAAATGGAGCCAGTAGACACCAGGAACCACCAAAGAAACGGAACCAGAAGACACCAATAACCACCCACAAAAATTTCAAACAGGAGACAGCAAACCCAAAATAAGGACACCCCCAAAGAAATGGAAAATCCCTAGACTAACTTCAGCCAATCAAAGCCTCCCAGAAAAACTCATGTCTGGGCTTTTAAAACTATGTCATGGTCTCAAAATCTCATTGTCACTGTCTCAGGTACATGGTTTTATAGTACATTAAGCTGTGTACAAATGTATAGGATGGAAGATTCTGAAAACATAATAATGTTGGAGATGGGTCTTCTTGAAACTAATACATTTTTTGCCCTCAACATGTTGTGGAGGGCCTATGTGACAGAAAGATAGCTGGATGCAATCGGATGAATGTCTTGACACGGGCAGAAGAAATCCGCCACTACCGACTTCAACGATAGTCATTAACTTATTCGGTTAACATGTATGTGCTGTATATTTTTTGGACAGGTATGAATATTGTCCCCGACCGAACGAGTTCGGAACCGGGACTATAAAAATTGAGCAGTGTCCGTCCGGTCCTCCCCATCCCCTGATAAAAAATGTTAACCCACATTGTATACAATATCTGAAGGCGACAATGATGCATCTTGTTGGAAAGAAGCGGGTTGATGGTTCTCGACCTTAGTAGATTTGGGCATAAAATATGTAATATGTGGGGAAGGGGAGTACGGGTTTGGGTGCGGGTTGTTGCAGGGGGTTGGGGGTGTCGAGTGTTGTCAGGGGGGTGGCCCGGTGTCGGAGGGGGTGTTA
>JAMKCH010029398.1:0-40039 GCA_023653785.1 Ophioderma brevispina
TTACAAAATTGTTAAGTCGTAAAAACCTTAACCCTAACCATTGATTAAGAACTGTTCCAAATGGTCTGCTTCAAATCAATTATTTCTTTAAGAACGGATTCGCAATAGCGAACGTTTTCTGAAAGGACAATCGTCGCCGATAAGGGGAGAAGGAGGCCCTCTCTATCATAATATTTATTTTCACCATAAAGTTTTGAGTTGTGTTTTTCAACACTTAACATGTACGCAATGTGTTTTTTATCACCCAAATCACTTGTATCAAGAAAATGAGAAAAGTCTGAGAAACTTAGGGCATGCTCTCGGGAAAAAGCAAAGCTTAAGTATTCTCCATTCAATGACCATTTATATTACTTAAATGCAAGAACAGAAGATGTTTGCATACGCTGCCCTTTTTATGGTAGGCTTGTAATAGGGACGTCTAATACATGCATTTTGTCCTTTAAAAGCTACAAAGAGGCGACACGAGGCAAGCCCTTAATATAACAAAACCCCATAGCATTAGCTTATGCTACTGAGATTTGGATTATATTAACTGTCTTCAAACCAAGCAGACTCTGGAATGCTACACAATGGCCCGCATCTTGATAAAGCATGGCCCATGACCCCGGCGCTATTTTATCATGAGCAAGCTGGCTAGCACTATGGCTATAAAATCACAATTCCCCATGGCCAGTCAACCAATGCTTTCATTCACCATTGTATTGAACAAATAATCAACCTGTATTTTAGGTAATGATTTATGATACCCAGGATATGCAATGTCAGCTGTTGGTAAAATGTGCCCCATCCAAGGCTAATGAACTGTGCCCTTGATAGATTAGCAGGCCTTACCTCATAGTAGGTGGGGTGGTATGGTTTGTATAGGTTGTTGTTGTTGTATGGCAATTTTCCATTTAGTGTTCATAGCGTCCCCCCAGAATACACAAAATTCCATAATGAGGTTTTCCCCCCCAACGACCAGAATGCCCTCATATATATGTTGCTACATAATATAACGCACATCCTTGCAAAGCGGCATCGTGTTCTGGGGGGGAAGGGTTCATATTTGGAATTTTCAATTACGCCATTGCAGCCTGTATTATTCTATACATAAACCGGAATTTTAGGGAATTTATGAAAGTGTGAGTTTGTTGAAAACCGGCAAAGTTAACTTTGGACATGTCCCTTTTAAATGCGGAAGGTTCAAGTTCATCTGCTCTCATGAAAACTACAGAGGGCGTCCGCCATTCCTTATCCGGCGAAGTCATTTGGAATAAGGAACCGGGCAGTCCTACACAGAAAGAAAGGAAGAAGATAAACAACTGCTAATCGATAAAAATCTATACATAAATACACTCTCGCATCACAACATCGTGCAATTGAATCTAAAGCTTCCTATATTCCAGGGTTTCGGGTTCACTTGAAATTTCATTTTGTGGTCATTCCTCCTCAGTGTTCCTCTTCCGTTACATTACCTAATCTAAGTCCACTGTCAATACTTCATCGAGGGATTATATGCCTAACTGAACAAGGCCCCTACAATGATCCCTCATCTTAGACTGCCCTCATCTCACTGAAGTCCTGACACTGGACTCGTAAGAATAACCTGATTTTGGGGCCGATTTGATTTATTTTTGTCGGTTTTCCCCTGGTTTGGGTCCGGCATTGTCTGAGCTATTAATTGTAACTGAGCATAGCGCAATGCAAACCGCTAACCTTTCGTGTGTTTGCCGAATTCGTTAGACTAGCCATCATTTACCGGTGTCCACGTTGATTCAGAAATTTTACTGATATAAAACAGTCGAAATAGCTACATTTTACAATGGTGACGATCGACCGCTATATAGGATTACGGAGTCCTTGCGGATGCAAAGATAAGCTGGGGAGGTTTTTGTAAAGTTTGTAACGATTTTCTGAAATTTCTCGCTTCAAAATTAAAAGTGGCAACGAGAGATTTTGGAAGAACCCAAATATTGCGTCATAAAGTAATTTCATATAGATTAGACACTCAATGATTTTCTTACCTTGTATTTCGTTACAGAATGTCTAAAAGAGAGAAAAAAGTGATTTTGATGTGCTTAATTTGCAATGTAAACTAGGCCTGAATTTCGTATTTCACAAACACGTTCTGCTTTAGAACTTTTGGATTTAGGCTAAATTAATGAAAGTGCCGCCCCTAATTAATACGTCACTTGACCGCCGGGACCGTTCGTGAACCCATAATTTTGCTTGATGACTCATCAATCATGCGCACAGAAGTTTTTTATGAATGAATCCACAAGGTCAAGGTTGTACCCATGCGCAGTTCGATTATAAAATTTCCATCATGATACCTTAACTGATCCTCGCAAAAACAAGCGAAAACGGCCACTCCGTGTTCATTTTTTTGGTGAAAAATCTAAAATGCTTCCCCATAGAATTTATGAATTTGACCATCTTATAAAAACCTTGATGTACTGTGGGTCTCTTGTAATTAAATAAAGTTTTTCGAATTCGTTACGAAAGACACTAATTCGATTCGGTAAACTACAGCACACGTACTACGTGATAGCAGTCATTGCATTTAGGTCGGGTTTTTTGTTTTAGAGGTCGGATGTAATATTCACCTGTGTTTTTCACCGAGGAAAGTTAATTTTATTTTCCCCGTCGTAACCGCCCACGTTACCATCATTGGCGCAGTAGCAATGTTTGAAATACTGTTTGAAATAATTATAATATTTTTCATATATGGGTTTACCAGAAATAAAATGTACTCAATTTTTCCCTACTTATTTATTATGAGAGTGTTTTCATGTTGACCCTTGTATGGAATTACTACTTTGAAATGCGTATATTTTGGCTGTGACATGCCCTAAATAATCCCCACCTCGAGTCCTCTCATAACCTACCATTCTGAAATCGTGACCGCATACCCTGGGCGGCCCCTGGGGATTGTTGCCAGCTTACGGCGTCACCACTGAAAAACATTTGGAACGGGCCAAGTTGCTGATTTGACTTGGGGACAACACGCAACAATACGAAATTTATTCCTAACTTACCTCAACTCATCGTTAAGGTTGAAAAAAATTACAGCGCCATAACCGCAGTGCCACCTTCTTTATGAATGCACTTCCCTTACTACCAAGAAGAAATTCGGCGAATTATTAATTCGACCTTGTCATTTTCTTCAATGGTTAAAAAAACAAAAAATGGCCGGCGAAACCAGGTGGTCTTACTGTCACGACTAAAGCACGTTTTCATACATGTGACGTTCATTGACGTGTTTGTAATTCGCGTTTCAAACCGGCAATAGACCGTGACTATGTGTAAATACTGGACTTCGCCTCTGGCCGAGGGATTTGGTTCATTCTGATCCGTGACCATCCTTCGCCAACAAACCAAAATAAAACAGCGCGCCCCTAGATCCCATACTCTGAAGACATATGGTTTCCCCATGAAGTTTAGCCATTTTTCAACCTGCAACTAATTTAAAACGAAAGGGAATAATGGGCAAAATGAATTGTTAGAAGTCTACTCTCATCCTTGCATGCAGTTTTGAAATTGTAAGTGTCTTTATAAAATCAGGGAGACATTTATTTGACCCATTGTTACAATATGCTTATCGCCTGCACACATGTGTGTGCGTGTTCGATGCACCACTAAAGCTATTAAGTAAACAGATTTCATCACTTTTTTCTAGTATAATTATCTTACGCCATGTAAGTCTGTTGGAAACCAGTTGGCTTGGCCAGCTTGGGTTAAGAAATAGGCATAAGGTTTTGCATAGTATTATACGTACGCATACTACCAAAATGAACCGGTAGGCACGTGGATTTAATTTGGGGCAATACTTAGGCTAACTTGATGTTTTAATTACGTATTTATTGGCATGCACCCCCTGCATGTATTAAATTTTTGTCAAAGCTGGTTTTTAAAATGGCGGTGAATCGCCTGGCTGCGGCAAATAGTGCAATGTTAGGATCAAAAAATTCCACCCTTTTACCGTTAATTTCGTCATGCAGCCTCAATGGTTTTTGTTCTTTTGACATAGTCTACCAAAAAAAAATTTCTGTAAGAAACATTTCCCGCGCGGAAAAAAGGTATTTTGTACTCAGATTTCGGCGCTGTTTGCCGTTGAATCGCCGACCGATACAGCGGCATCTAAAAATAGAATTCACCTCAAGCATCACAGTACGCATGCGCATAAATAACCCATGGTAAGCAACGGAGCGGTTTTTGTTTGTGTATTTTTGCTCCTATACAAAATTAGAATATAACATTTTGTACCAAGAGAAACAGTTGTCAGTTTAATTTCAGATGGGGATATTTTGATGGAAAGCCTTGAATCAGGGCAAAAAATCAGCTACTTTCTATTTTTTTAGGGACACCCTGATTATGAAAATCTCTCGTTGCACCTTTAATTGGATAGAGTAAGTAACACACTGTTAGCAACTATTAAAAAATCTCACGCTGATATTATGAAAAGCAGACAAGGTCATCTAAAGAAAATCATTAAACTGGTTTGAAAGGTTCTTGAAAATGATGAGTCAAAAATATAATGCTTCCCGAAAAATGTCATTTTTAATGATCAATGAAATTCACAATGAATTCACACAATACCTTCCTGTTTAAATCGTGGTGCGTAAAAGAAAGGGGGATTGTGGATCAGTGTGTATGATTTTATTGTGGAAGTGGCATAATTTCTGCCCAGGTGGAGCACGCTCCAAGTCGGCATATAAAACGTACACTAAACGCAAATATTAAATACCGCTCATGTTTCACCTCATTAAGTCAGTATATGTACTTTATGATGAAAATAGTGAAAACTATTAATTCATTTATTAAAAAAGAATATAATATCTACCTAAAGATGTCTTATTTTCAACTAACGAATCGTGAAATATTTTCCACTAACACTGCAGCACGATCGTCACGTGCATGTTCAGGCGCTAACCATGGTGGTCCATTAGCGGTCCCTTGATTACGCTATAATTTGCCTGTTGAGCAGTATCTCACGCGCCTGACCATGACCACGAGGGGACGGCCACTACTTGCAACAGACGCAAAAGTGTGTGATGCTCTCATAACGTAACAACATTTACTCAGTTTTAAATGCTTACATGTTTAAAAACAAATAGATTTGTTCTAACATAGTACACCATCAAATGGAGTCTTAAGTATTTTAACGGCGATGCGGAATCAAAATGAATATTTTGGCGATGTGACGTCTCAAATTTAAAAACTCAAAGGAACTTGCCGCAACATGCCGCCGCCGGGCCGGGGGGGCGGACATGCGTTGATCTTTGATGTGTATCAGTAAAATTCACATCAGCGGTAAATATGAACGATACTCATTTTATATAATGAATGATGACGTGCTTAAAAATTGTGACAGCCCTTTTATAGTTATTCATTGTTATAATATTTCATAAATTTTGGGACTTAAAATATGTGTGAAACACTGTGAAATAAATGTTACTTCTTTGCTATCTTACGAAGGATAAGTTTGGGGTAGATGGAATTTGATCTCTCTCTCTCGCTTCCCTATAGATTTCAGAATAATTTGCTACATTTTTATATATCGGGACTGTCACCTCATTATTCTCGATGACCATTCTTCCACCCCCCTCTATATATCCCTCAACGTACCCCCTCAGAAGTTACACTCTTCCGTCACCCAAAGATCCTTAAAATTACATTTCCCAGCTGTGCTCGTTAGAGCTTCTTACTGCCTTTTTAGTTCATTCTCTGCTTTTTGACCAGGTGTTAGTTTAATCATCCCTTGCTTTATTTTTTCCCTCGTCTGACTTCCTCATCCTCTCTCTTCCCTCAGGTCTCATACATGGATTTTTTCTTACCCCCCCCCATTCTCTCTCATTCAGGTAGTGACAATTTTTCCCGCGGACTTCCCTCTAAATCTTTCTATTTCCTCAACATTTCCCCACCTCTACAAAATACTTTTCTCTCCCCCTCTCGACCCCCTCTTAAATATTAGATATATATATATATAAATATAATATATATATATATATATATATCATATTATATAATATATAATATTATTATTATATATTAGTATATACAAGGGTGTCTCAGAAAGAATTACACAACAAAACACCCTAACTATTGGTGATCATAACTTCAAAAGTGAGTAATCACATTTTGCTAAATTTAAAAGAATCTTAACCACAATTATTTTTCATAGTTTAACGTAACACACTCGATTCTGTTTCAGTAGTTTTGGAAGAAATAAGCGCTATGTAACACATGTCATGGACACTTCCTTCTTTTGTAATAAAGTGATTCAGAACAGGCCAGGCGAGAACTAATGAAATTTTCCTCATTTTCTCTTTTTCATTTTATTTCTTTAAACAAAATAACGATAATAAATATATTTTGGCAACCAGGTGCAAGCAATCATATTGCACACACATTACAAAAGAAAATTTTACACTTTATCTTTTTCTTTCCACTTTAAAAAATTGAAGAAAAATGAAGAATGGTCAGTTACATCTTCAATCTTTTTGACAAATTAAATCAAAAATTAAAAAAAAAAAAAAAAAAAACCTTTTTTCATTAAATTTTAAATTGCATATATCATCAGCCAGCTTTCTAGAAAAGTTATGCTTTGAAATTATATGAACACGAATTAAAGTTTGAGTATTCAACTAGGTTGTGCATTATAAAAACGTTTCCAACCACCAATGTTCAACCCTTATTCTGTTTGCTAAGAATTGATTCAATTGTAGATTTTCCGTTTTGATAAATTGCTTTCAACATTGGTATATCCCAGCATGCCTACAAATGCAAAGTAAAATCAAATGTAAAAAGTCAGTCGAACAAATCAACTCTTTAAGTTCATAAAGGAATGTTTATACCCCCGCAGATCTGCCGTTCTACTTGCGTCCACTGAGATGTGATCATCGTTGACCCTCTCTCCATGTGATGAACGCACGACGTACTATCCTGGTTCTGCGCAATGCTAGCGGGTCCGTCGTTCTGCATTCTCTGCTGCATTCTTGAATTGGTTCCTTGGAGTAGTCCGAAATACACTATTTCATTGAGATACCCCCACAAGCATAAGTCACATGGCATTAAGTCGGGTGAACGAGGGGCTACTACAATGCTATGTCCTTTACCGATCACTCGATTCGGAAACGTTTGCAGAAGTTCGGTTTCCGGAAAGTTTGCCCTATGTGCAGGACCCCGACTTTATTTTTGTTATAATTGTCACGGTAATTGTCTTATTACTATTATAAAACTAACCAAATTGCAATATGCAACTCACAAAATTTAAACCAGGCCGGTTCTTGGAATCAAAAGACCAGCTAAGCTTGAACCGATAACACGAGAAATCAGCTGTAGTTAACATCAAATCGGCATTATTGTGAGCAAACTTGGATGGAAGTGGTCCCATTGACATGTGTTACATACTCGCTTATTTCTCCAAAACTAACGACTCGAATCGAGTGAAACAATGTTAAAGTAATTGTGTTTTAAGATTCCCTTTTTAAATTTTTCTCAAATGTGATGCTTACTTTGGAAGTTAGTGTCGCTTTAGTTCGGGTGTATTCTTTTTGAGACCCCCGTATTGGTCGCATTTCATAAGTTGGTCCTAAAAACTTTCATGGTAGAAAATAACAAATATTGTGCCTTTTTTCATCTCAACACGTATTACATTTAATCAATACATTCTAGACCAGTAATAATATATATATAGAATTATATATTCTTTTATATTATATATAATATATCTATATTAATAGTCATAATTAATATATTATATATAATCTCATAATATATCTATATATATATATTTATATATATAAATATATTAATATATAATTTTTCCATGCTACTTCATGCAGTTCCACACGCAGCTGGGGTTTATTGGCTACGCTCGTTTTAATTGTACCGCGTTAGCCTGTGTGAATGAGTTTCACTCGTGCCTACCATCAACCAAAACAAACCCGCAGTATTCAGTCAGTATTGCGTATGTTTACCGTTACACATGATATAATTGATCTTCCAAAAATACCTTTCACTAGTATTATGTAAATGAGGGTTTAACAACAGTAAAGGAAAAACTACGTTGTTTACAAAGTAACGAACCTCTATACAGTTCGCTGTTCCTCCATATTGGGTGCTTTGTTTGAATTGCTTGTGGTTACGAATTTCATTAATAAGTAATGATAAGAACAGTTAAAAATCGGGTAACATCTAGGATCTGACACTGGCAAACGAGGTTGGTAATTTCGTACTCGTAAATCAAGTCATGCCGGGCGGGGCGAACCTCTTGATGGTGTGTGTTTGTCTTTCCCACATTTGGACATTCACGTGGGCTAAAGGAGGGGAGCTAATAACGAGAAGAACCTAGTGCCCAAGGACTACACATGTTGCCGTCATATTGGCCGCTGTATCGAATTCGTCGATCCAACTTTTCAACTTCCCGAGACATACGATCGTTTATCTTAAAATACGGGCCGAGGTGGCACCATCAACAAGCCAACGGGGATTCAAGAAACTTCAAAGGTACTTCGCATGGGATGTTTGTATATTTGTGATTGTAGCTATTCATAAAAGTCACATTCACGGAAGACAATGGGGGGGACATGGTCATGATTAAATATTTGCGAAAACCGGAAGTGTCGGTCTCAATGGAGCATACACCTCCAACGGCTAAAATGGTCGATGGTGGCTAACTATAGTTATAGACCGAATTTTGTTGTTTTTTTTTTAACCTTACAAATTTGGTATCCCTGTTGTAAAGAGCAAGTAAAAAAGAAAGCAAAATGGTACAAAAAATCAGATCATGCAAGAAGTAAAATATGAGGGGTTATGCCTATTTTAGAGCGCAGGTTGTGTTTTCTTGTCTGTGCAACATTTCGTCGCCACGGCCCACTGTTACAATTAACTTCACACAAATAAACTGATGCTGTAAGAAAAGTGAATGTAAAGAATTTCCATTTCTGGAATGGGTAATGTGGTATGGGGAAATTAAAATAATAAAGAAAATATGAATATTTATGAAAACAATTATAAAAGTATAACTTCTTAACGATTTAAAAAAAGAAATTCTTTTGAATAGTATGCTGCACTGCTTCTCCTGTCTGAGCCAAACCAAGACTATGCCAGCAAGTACTTGTGATGTTGTAGTGCGATCCTCACGTATTAAATTAAAAAGGAGAAAAAATAATGAACTTAATATTATGACATTTCTAAGTACAAAATATATCACAAAATGTCATGCGGATGGATGGATAATAATAGTACTAAATAATACGGATCGTGATGCCAGTGATCAGCTGCAAGAGTGCCCGTTACGGCACCACCAAACTGCATGCATCATTGTTCAGAAAATCTCAGCCCGCATCTTCCCGCAATCACAGAGTGCAATGAAACTTTGCAAACTTATGTAGAAATGTCATGTTATCATATAAAACTTTATGTAAATTACTGTAATGGGGTCTGTATGTGAAATTTTCTTCCCTCTTGACTCGAAAAACAAAACAGAAAAGACGACAATTGGTCCAAATAAAACTTCAACGTAACTCAAATAGTAACATCAAAGCATGGGAAGCTTGTATCATTGGAAAGGGGGGGTTGTTTCCTACAAGGTCATACCAAAAATCGATGAGGTTGGGTCAGGGGTTAAGATACAGCCCACAATTCCATTAGCAACGGAAGGAATCCTGCGAAAACAAAGGGGACCGTCAACCATCGGTCTGCAGACAATTGATCCGTACGTACACTGATTTCAAAGCAATTTTAAACGTAGAACCACTGTTTTCACAGAATTTCAAATATATTTTGGAAAGATTAATATCTTTACTTGCAGAAAATAAATGACAGGTTATTTAGCGAACTAGCAAAGGGAGAAGAAAACGGCAAGTTTTTGAGGGCCATCATTCACACCACAAACAGATACGGAAATGGAAATCGCCATTTGGGTGGACGACTAGTAACACGCTACATTGTAATTTATTTACTATAATCGTATTCTTATTCTGGGGACACGAACGGACCAAAAACAACGCGTATGTGCGTATCCTTACCTGGAAGAGTAGGTTACTAGGTTCCAATGTCCTTGACAACGGCAATAGCGCGGTTATTGCAGAGCGCAGTAGGGCGTAGTCCTGCGTAAGTTGATGCATGAACGATTGTGTCAAGCTCTCTGTGCGTACGCCGTTTTGTCACAGAATTAAGAATACGATTATACCTAGGCGGCTAGATTCTATAGATATCATGTAAATTATATTTTCACCTTGGAAAGAATTTAGTATTCAGCCCCAGGCCTACGGAATTACTGGCAACGTTTAAGAATAAAACCGCATTGTAAGGTGCCAAATTTAAGTGGTTGGCAGAATACTAAATTCCTCCCGGGATAGGGAGTGTCTTGTTAGGCCACCCGTGACGTTATGACCCCTCTAACTCACTGAAAAAAAAAAAACTGCTACGCATATACGTATGATTGAATGTCGCCAGGCGGTGCAGGTATCGTCTCTTACTGATGGCGCACTAAGACCAGACCAGTTCGCCTGATTAGCCAAGGTGGTGCAGGAAGCCCCTTTCCCGGGCCATTTCCGGGCAAAATTTGACGGACAAGTCGCATAACATACTACAATACGGAATTAAACCGCTAATATAGTAGTATTGTTCTTTATTCCGTAATAAATGACGGGGGGGGGGGTTTCATAAAAGTTAATGGCTAAATTGGTTTTTAACTATACCATAGGTCTCTCACTTTTTTCTATTCGATTTTTTTGTCAATTTCTATTTAGGTCGTTTTTAATGGCATGCATGCTACGGAATAAAGCGAATACATAATTCACTTATTCCGTCAAAATCCAAAATACAGACCTTCCATTTCTTGAGGAGAGCTATTAGCTCTGGAGCTCCTAAGCTCTCCTGAGCAGTCTTTCAGGAGCTCCATAAATTGAGCTATTATTACTTGAAAGGCCTCCTGTGCTTTGTTATGACATGTAACTAATCGAGCTCCTTGTTGAGCTCCAAATAAATTCCAGGAGGTGATTAACGCGCTCCTCTTATTTTCATAAATGAAGCCTGAAAAATACTAAAAACTAGGTCATAAATTAAATTGCCCCACTTCCCGATCTTAACCCCACCCGGTGTACGACTTATTTTTTTCTTCACGGCCCGTGGAAATGGTGGTATGAATATTTTGTATGTCTATTTGATTTTATACCACCCGCTCTCCTTCCTCTTTCTTACCTTCTTACCCCCAAAAACTATAAAACCCCTCTTTGCTGGTATTAAATTACCCCCAAAAGAAATCCCCTTTTTTTTTCCCTCCCGTCCTACGGACGGGTGTTAATTAGTAAATTTGTTACCTATTGAAAGCATTATTGTCTCCTGTATACCCCCCGTTCCTAGCCAATCACTTGTACCTAAAAGTATAGCCACGTGGGCTATAACAGGATCTATAATATTAGGGTGCCCGCTTCGCGTCAAGCTTATATTATACTCCTGTGTATACCCCCCCGTTCATTGACATCACTGTACAAGTATAGCAACGGGGCTATAACAGGAGTATATAATATTGGGCCGCTTAGCGTCAAGCTTATGTTATACTCCTGTTTATACACCCCCCGTTCCATAGACACTCAAACTGTATAAAAGTATAGCAACGGGGGGTATAACAGGAGTAGTAATATATGGCCCGCTTATCGTCAGCTTTATATTATACTCCTGTTATACCCCCCGTTCCCTAGACAATCGCTGATAAAAGTATAGCAAAGGGGGGTATAACAGAGTATGTAATAGTATCGACAATAAGTTTTAATAATACCCGTCCGTAGGATGAGAAAAGGGGATTTCTTTGGGGGTAATTTATAAAAGCAAAAAGGGGTTTAGTAGTTTTGGGGGTAGGAAAGAAGGTTAAGAAGGAAGGACGGAGTGAGCGGGTGTATAAAAATCGCGACATAAAAATGTTTTCCACCCTTTCAGGCCATTGCAAAATGAAGAAGTGAGCGGGTGAGAAAAGATCGGGAGTGAAAGTATAGGCCTAAATCAACTAGTAAGAAAAACTGCAACTTTCCAATATTAAGGGGGGTTATTGTAATTCTTTACGGAATAAAGCGCATACTCCATTACACCACTTTATTCCGTCAAAAATAACGCGCTCCAATTAAATAGGTGTATAGGGCCTATAGCAATCGTACTTTAACGGTGCTTTATTCCTTTTTAAAACACTTTTAAAAAACCGAGAAAGTTCTAAGGATATGCCTACCTATTTTTTCAGTAAGCTAGGGGGGCTCAAATTGGTGACAGCCTATTTACGTGGCTTCAACCAAGATATTGCCGGGGGTCATATGGAAGTCTTGCCACCCTTTTTTGGTACGGGCCGACCGACCCTGATTTTTCAGTTTTGCAGAATTTTTTTTTTTTTTTAATTTTTTAGTTTTTTGATTTTTTTAATCTTCCTGTTTTTAGCCCAAATTTATCAATTGCAGCTATTTTATTTATAAGAAAATTTGTTTGTAAAAATTTTTCATTTTGTGTCTCGATTTTTTCAGATTTTGGGGCTATTTTGGGCCAATTTTGACTTCCAGAAAAGAAAAAAATTAAAAAAAGAAGAAATTTACCCGACCGACCGGCCCTACTCAAAAGGTCCGCTCGTCCGTAAAATGGTTTTCTTTTTCGTCGCCTTTAACGGCACATTTTTTTGAACACCGCCCCCATTCCAGAACTTTTGAGATTTTTGCACTTGACAGTTGCATTGGTAATTCATGAATTGGCTAGTAAACTTACCTGTGTATAGTAAAAACTCGGAATTGTCTTTACTATAGATCATGTATCGCAAAAGAAGGAATTTTGTAATTCGGATCATAAATACTTTATAATACGGAGATCTCCGATAATCAATGGCTGCTATAATTGATTCATTGAATGTGACCATGTAAAATTCAATATTAGCACAGTATGAATAGGGCCTTGCACTATGCATTATCGCATCGAGAAATTACAAACTGCACAGTTTGTTCCCCACGCTTATCACAAGCCAAAGGCCAAAGGAAAGAATTTAGGTATTCTGCCACAACCCTATGGAATTTGGCAGCCTTAACGGACTAAATATAAACTGAATGTTGAAGGATGTTGGTGGCAGAAATATGAATTCATCCCGGCCCCAGATTAACGTATTGATGCACGTGTGCGAGAAAGAAAAGTAGCAATGCCGTTGTGACATCGTTGGCCACGTGTTGCCAGAGCTGCCATCAAAATCATGAATTTCATGTGACGTATTTCAAAAAATTAGCCCACAACACGTGCTAGATTTACTTTGCAATCGGTTTCACACCTCACAACGAGTTGTTAGGTACACAACAAGCCATAAGGGTCATTACGTATTGCCGCAAAGCGCGTTGTGAGAAAGTCACAACACGGTGCAACATTCGGCAATGCTGGCAGCGTTCGTCGACCAAGGTGAAACTCATTAAATTTCTGGGACATATATCAAAAAATAGACAATAACGTGTTGCTAGTACCACAGTTGGCAGTGGGTTAGTAACCCACTTTTTATTTTTACCACACTTTTTATTGAAAACCACCCTTTACATTTTAAAGTAATAACCCACCATTTTTATAAATTCCTTGGACAAATTACAGCTGTTCACACCGTTGTTCTTTTTTTTTTTAACAATTATGTGTAGATAACCTACAGAGTAAGATAATTTTAATTTGTTTGTTGTCAATTAAATCCAACTTTTGCCCACAAAAAAATGCAGTATTTGATTTAAGGCGGAACCCTACACTTGATGGCGGTTATGACACTCTTTATTGCAAATTGGGACATCATGGCAAAAATCAGTTCACAATTGATAGTTTTGCATTTTATTATCAGAACCCACCCTTATTTCTGACCCCCACTTTTTACAAAAGCACCCTTTATAGTAGGCACGGAGTTTAGTTTTGTCGCGATTAAAAGGAAAAAAAGCGTGCCCATATTTTGGAAATGCGCGAAAATGTGTGAGTTTTAAAGTCAAAAATCGACAAAAATGCGTTCCTTATGTTTGCCCTGCCAGTCAACCAGGAAACGAAAAATCTTTGCAAAAACAATGCTCAAACCTGTCCAAAGTTGGCACATCATTTTCTTACTTTTTTCTCGGCTGCAAAAAATTACAAGAGCACATCATTATCACCTGTTATTTTTCCGTTCTTATTCCGAATAAAATATTTGAATCAGATGTAGACGGCCCGCTGCCGCGGGCTTGAGGCCGTGCATACATCACCGAGAATAATTTACTTTCAAACAGTGGGATTGGCGAATCCCGGCCCCCGGAATGACGTATCGCGTGACCGGGTTTCCACTGCTTGCCCCTGAAGGCATGTCACATGTTTGGGAAGTTGTTGTTTCATCTCATAATTCCGAAGAGATTATCCATGGAAGAAACTAATTATGAACAACGACCCGATACCGTGAGTTATTAATAGCTTTGATAGCATGCCATCATATTATTGTTTAATGCACCCAAAGCGCAACCATATCATGGACGCTTCACAATGGACAATAGGTCGGGTCATCCGGTTCAATTAACCCTAACCAGGACCGGGTCGTTTTGCCGGCGACGGCCCCCCAAGAAACGAAAGAAATCTAATTTTTATTCTTAACGACCCAGATGCAACGAGAGCCAAAGTTTGCGTTTATTGCATCTCGGCCTTTTTCCCGGCACAGGAATAAGTAGCGTAAAGGTCAATAACGGCCCAGATTGCAACGAAAAACATCGCGCCATTTTCCCGGAAGACGGCCAAATGCAACGAAAAAAACATCGCGTTCATTTCCCGAAGACGGCCCGAGGCAACGAAAAACATCGCGCCATTTACCGAAAAGACGTCCCAGAGGCAACGAGAAACATAGCGGGAAAATGCAATAAAAAACAGGGTTAACAATAAATAAATAAATAAATATAATAAATTAATGGATGCGTATGCACATGATCTGACATGAAAATTGTAGCTTAAGTTCGCCAGTCGTGAGTGGCGCTATTACGTACATTTCATAGTCGTGCGTGGACGTATTATGCTACGTAAGCTCGTTACGTCCGAATACGTTTATGCATAATTAACCCAATAGCTTATCGAAAATGGTTGGCGCTTATCACCATCGAAAATCGAAATTGTCTATGGGGCATTTGTACAGGTCACCCGCCTGATGAAAGGCATTGCGCACTTCTGCGGGCAAACCGTCGAAATGCAGTGAACAGCATCGCATCATTTCCAGGCAATAACGGCCCAGATGCAACGAAAAAACATGCGTCATTTTCCCGGAAGAAGACGGCCAGATGCAACGAAAAACATCGCGTCATTTTTTTTTCCTGGGAATGACGGGCCAAGGTGCAACGAAACAAAAACCATCGCGTCATTTTCGGTAAGACGGCCCAGATCAATGAGAGCCAATGAGAGTCATTTAGGCGCCGACCAAAAAAGTTGTTGACGGGCCCCATGCAAACGAAAAGCATTTTCCGGCCGGTACAACGTTTTCGTTGCCTCTCATTCCTCTCGGCCGCGTTAGGGCAATTCAAGGTTAGAGGTAGGGTCTACGCTAGGATTTTTATACTTTGAACTATATTTGCACTTACTGGAAGCTTGGTGAGTTCTCAATTTTGCCGACTTTGCATAATACATTGATTAATATCAGTTTGTTTGTTTATTGAGCAAATAACATTAAAGAAAAATAAAATTTCCTTTAAAAAGGAATTGCATGGTAAATCGTAATGAATATGTTGTGGAGGTCTTATACGTTATGTCAATGAACATGTATATTAAAAACCTTTACAATTACTAGATTTTAAATAAAATAAAAAATCTATGGCATTTTTTTAAAGGCACAAAATTGCCAGCGAAACATCAAATGTTGCCAGAACTTTTGCACCATTGAGAGCGACAACTTCACAAGGGGGAGAAAAATCACCTTACTTACTTAATTTCTCCGATCCAAATTACAAAATTACACTGTGAAAAGCACTAAGTAGCAAGAAAATTGACCCACAACGTGTTGACTAGATACCACAGTGGCCGTGGTGTAGAACCCACCCTTTTATTTTACCAACCCTTTTTATTGAAACACCCCCCTTTACCATTTAAAGTAATAACCCACCCTTTTTATATTATGGAAAAAGCTACAGCTGGCACACCGTTGTTTTTTTAACATTATGGTAGATTAAACCTACAGAGTAAGATAATTTAATTTTGTTTGTTTGTCAATTAAAATCCACTTGGACAACAAAAAAATGCAGATGTATTTGTATTAAGGGGAACCCCTAACTTGATGGATGTTATGACACTCTTTATTTTCAAATTGGGACATCATGGCCAAAAAATCATTTCACAGATAGTTAATTGCATTTTGATTATCAGAACCCACCCCTTTTATTTCGACCCACACTTTGTTACACACGCACCCTTTATAGTAGGGCACGTGTTTGGCGCGATTTATTTTAAAAAAGGAAAAAGCGCTGCCCCCCATAT
The DNA here is from genome assembly GCA_023653785.1 of Ophioderma brevispina. Classification (NCBI taxonomy): domain Eukaryota; kingdom Metazoa; phylum Echinodermata; class Ophiuroidea; order Amphilepidida; family Ophiodermatidae; genus Ophioderma; species Ophioderma brevispina. Next base: position 16,444 of record JAMKCH010029398.1, read on the forward strand.
TTTTCTGAAATGCGCGCAAATGTGTGATGTTATTAAAGTTCAAAAATCGCAAAAAATGCGTTTCCTTATGTTTTGCCCTGCCAGTCACCCAGGAAAACGAAAAAATCCTTTGCAAAACAATGCTCAAATTCCAAAGTTGACATCCTATTTCTTACTTTTTTCTCGGCTGAAAAATTGACAAAAGCACATCATTCTCCCGTTATTTTCATTCCTTATTCCGAATAAACTATTGAATCAGATGTAGACGGACGCTGCGGGGCTGCGGCTTTGCATACATCACGAGAAGAATAATTACTTCACAGTGGGATTGGCGATCCCCCGGCCCGGATGACGTGATCGCGTTATGGGTTTTCCACTCTTGCCCCGGTGAATGAATGTCACCTGTGGGAAGTTGTTGTTTCATCTCATAATCAGAAGCGATTATCCCCATGGATAAACTAATTATGAACAAAGACACGATACCGCGCGTTGATAGCAATTTGATAGCATGCATCAATCTTATTGTTTAGCACCCAAGCGCAAACATATCATGATGCTTCACAATGGAAAATGGGTCGGGTCATCCGTGTTCAATTAACCCTAAACAGGACCGGGTCGTTTTGCCGGCCACGGCCCAAAGCAACGAAGAAAGTCAATCTATTTATTCTTAACGGCCCAGATGCAAACGAGCAGAGCCAAAGTTGGCGTTTTAATTGACATCTCGGCCGTTTTTCCCGCACAGGAATAAGTAGCGTGTAAGTCAATAACGGCCCCAGATGCAAACGAAAAACATCGCGCCATTTTCCCGGAAGACGGCCCAAATTGCAAGAAAAAACATCGCGTCATTTTCCCGGAAGACGGCCCAGATTCAACGAAAAAAATCGCGCCAGTTACCGGAAAGACGTCCCAGATGCAAGAGAACATCGCGTGAAAAATCAATGTAAAAACAGGGTAAATAAATAAAATAAAATAAACTAAAATAATGGATGCGTAATGCACACTGATCTGCATTGAAATTGGAGCTATAGTTAGCAAGTCGTGAGTGGCGCTATTACGCTAACCATCAGAGTCGTGCGTGGGCGCTATTATGCTACGTCATGCTCCGTTTACGTCAAGGAATACGTTTTATGCATAATTAAACCCAAATCGCTTATCGAAATTGGTGGAGCTATCACCATCGAAATAGAAATTGTCTATGGGCATTTGTACAGTGTCACCGCTGATGAAAGCATTGCGCCTTTGCGGGCAAACCGTCCGCAACGCAGTGAAAAGCATAGCATATGTCCAGTCCATAACGGCCCAGATGCAACCGGAAAAAAAATCGCGTCATTTTCCCGGGAAGAAGGCCCGATGCAACGAAAAACATCGCGTCTTTTCGGGGATGACGGCCCAGGTGCCAACGAAAACTCGCGTTCATTTTCCGGTATAAGACGGCCAAGATGCAATGAGAGCCAAGAGAGTCATTTGCCCCGCGACCAAAAAATAGTTGTTGCCGGCCCAGATGCACGAAAAGCCATTTTCGGGACGGTACCACGTTTTCGTTGCCTCTTAATTTCTCTCGCGGTTGTTAGGCTATCAAGGTTAGAGGTAGTAGGGTTATTACAGCTAGGATTATTCTATACATTTGAACTATATTTGCACTTAATGGAAGCTTGGTGAGTCACCAATTTTTTGCCCGACTTTTGCATAATAATGTGATTTAATATCAGTTTGTTTGTTTATGGCAATTAACATTAAATAAAAATTTCTTAAAGTACTAACGAACTACAATATTTAAATGGCGATGACCCGATTAAAGTTTATAAATTTAAAAATATTTAAAAACTTTACACATTTGTTTTACAGATTGTAAATAAATAAAAAATCTTCTATTGCATTTAAAGGCACAAAATTGCTACCAAAACATTCAAAATGTGCAGAATTTGCACCATGAGAAGCGACAAATTCAAATGGGGAGAAATCACTTAATTTCTCCGATCAAATTACAAAAAATACACTTTTAAAAGCACTCTTAGCAAGAAAAACAACTTATCACTGCTGAATAGGATTGTGCTTAATTAAAATTTTAAATATAATGTTTTTTTTTTTTTTTAACCTTTTTAAAATGTTAAAATGTGACTTGGTCTCAACCAAATTCCAACGTAGGCGTGATGTGTCTGTAGGGAAACTAAGCAAACAACGAGTGATGAATGGCATTGAAAACTGTTCGTGAATGGCAAACACACGGGGGTGTATCGAAGTGGATTGACGGATAAAAGTGATCCCTTCTTTAAATTTGAGATTTGGTTCTTCCATGTTCGCTATTGCTAAAATTATTACTCGTGATTACGACAATTTAAAGAACACATAATTGGCGAACCAACAGCCATTTCGATCGTGCTGACCAGCACGTGATGGTCATCCTGGGTGGGTCCCCGGCGGTCACGCCTGCACCATTGGGGGTGTAACATGGCTACCCACAGAAAACATACACGCGAAAGACAAGAACCTGTTTGCGTCGGCTGCCGGCGCTTCATCGCAAACACACCCGCACTGATCAGCGGTCACATAATGGAACCGCGGTAAGTTGTCGGTCTAGATCCGGGAGAGGAAACGTGATGAAGGATGACAAATCGTCCTCCTTCCCGAGCGACCAGTACTAGTAACGGTCAAAGAGCTTGGGGACGCTCAGCTTGATCACTGTACTACGACACAATGTCTGAACCGCGCGCATCGCATTCGCACGCATTTCACGGAGAGTCCATTCGATCTGACTTTCTGAGGCAAAACGTCTTTATGAAGTTTAGACCCAAGAGGCCGTCGGCATCATCACTATGTGGAAGTGTTTGTTTTGTGATATGCACTCACCACAAGGTGGTGAAAATCAAGAGGCGTCAGCTGATTGCAGAGCTCTTTGCACACTCATTAGTATCAGACATGAGATATGAGAGCCAGGTGAGACAGACATTAACTGCAAAAACTTGGAAGATAACAGCCCGCAGCTCATGGCCTGCATCATGCTGGCCCAGTAGGCGCAATAGTGGTCTTTGGGTGGCGAGTCCAATGAAACGCCCACGCGTTGAATTACTTAGCTCTCTCACAATCTACAATGTACAACAAGCGTTGCATTTGTTGGACATTAGGACGTGACTATTTCTACCAAAGCACTGTATGTCGTGTCCTTTAGGCTGTATTTGGTGTCACACGTTTTCGCTGTCACCACATGTCGAACGCAAAGCTTCACAGGCTCTTCACCTTGTGCAGCTTGTCCAAAATCATGTGCCGTTAAAGCGTAGTGCTGCTCTAACGTTCCACGAGAGGGCTACTCTACAAAAGCATTTTCCTCCCCCATTGAAAATAGCTTATAGCCTACAGAAATGGCCAGGGGCAGTTTAGAAACTTTGACTAGCCCGTGAACTAATATGCATGGGCCGACTGTCTCAGCCAAATATTTGTGGGGCAGTAAAAGCACAAAGAAGAACCAACTCCCTGAACCCACCCATAGGACGACCCACCTCAATCAGTTGCGTATGGGGGGTTGCAGAGCGAAAAGTGGCCGGCCACTAAAGGTGATCTTCAGTGGATCAAATGGGGGTGGGAAGCATGCGTGGTTATGGCGCCTAATTATGCAAAGAGGGGAATTCTCGTTACTCCCGCTTGGGAAGCGAAACTGGATTAGTTGCCTTCCTTGCTTGCTAACAAGACAAAATCAATTCAGGACGTAAATAACATTACCTTCTGAAGAGGTCAGCTACTCAAGAAAGCTCCCAGCACAGTAGTCATGCAGTCGGTTCTTGGAAGGGGCGCTGCTCTTCCAAAAAAGGCCCAAATGCTACATGCTGGGGTCAAGGCACGGGGAAAGTGGGTTCTTTTGTTCCTGCTGAAAAAGTGAGTGTGCGTCCGCTTTCGGTACTTTCGCCACCTCAGCAGTCGCGCGATTATAGGCTTACACAGGTTATTCAACGATCACCAACAGATAGGTGACCTGTTACCACGAATGTCAAAGGTAGTTAACGCGCCAGTATGGTGCCCAAGGGCGATGGGCCCAATGCATTGAAGAGGTGTGTGTTTGCACACACAAAGAACAATTGTAAGGAAAGTTGTAACTGAGAATAGCATCAGACGCAAATTTAGAGTCTTCTAATGCCATGATAATATGAGAGGCTACTCTTGCGTCGACCGGCCATGAGGCGCGTCGATACGAAGGAAATCTATGATTAACTTGAGTTTGTCCAGGTTCATCAGCAGTGCAAGGGGATGAGAGGCAGGGCGATACCTTCAGAAATCATGAAGAAAATTTATTCGTGTAGACCTTTTTAGGTACGTGTAAGTGGAAGATCATACCCCCCTGAGGTCCGTATTTTGGAGACGCTCATGTTCACAATTGACACAAGCGTAGAGATGAGATGGTGGCACCACTAGTTGGTCAAAAGTGTTTCCGCTGTGCCAAGCGACGAGGACCTCCTTCAATCACGAGACCCAAGTCAAAGTCAGTAAAGCACAATAAGTGGGTAACACTGTGTTGTGAGGGTCCTTGTTCCATCATTTTTGAGTTGTTCTGTATCTATTGTCTTAAGACTTGTTTACTCTCTCCTATGTATAACTGACCTGTTGTGTAGGTTTAAGATTTATGTTGTGGCAAATGGAGAGAACAGCCCACTTTTACATGGAATATACATTGCTACCGATCCATCCGTTGGTAGACGTGGTCTATAATTGGTGGGTACCATCTTTGGGCGACCTCAATTCTTTAGACTGAACACGCGACCACTTGATAGGAAGGCGCCCGAGACAATGGCGGGCTCTAGTTCGCACGGAGCTGACTACAAGTGCTGTGTGACAGCCCCTGTCTTTGGCCTCGCGGAAATTGATTTTCACTGTTGTTGCCGGGCCCAATTTACCGTTAATCTTTTCGTCTATTTATTGTATTTGCTCTACCTCCCTCACATCAATCATCCCCCCACTTCTTCACCTCTCCACCACTACACGCCTATCCATACTTTTTCATTCGCCGTCCGCACCCATGTGACTATGCATCCCCCTTAACATCACCTCCCCTCTGCGCCTTAAACCATTAAATGTAAATCCTACACCGCGATCGTATTCTTTCACATCGACGCCCGTTCAAAAAATACCCCGGATTTTGGGCGGACACTCTAAACATTGACCCGTATCGGTATAGAAATGAAATAAAATGCTTAAAAGTTTAAAAAATTAAAAAATACCAACATGAGATGATTTCTTATTTCTTCTAGTGTTTTTCCGTTGGCGTCTTTATTTTTTCAATATTTGAGTAGTAAAATGACCAAATGAAGCCTCGGACCTCAATACACGATTCACATGGTCGCTAGACCGGATACGATAACGTACCTCTCTCTTGTTTAAATCTTGATGTCATTTCTGTCAGGACTTTGGTCCAACACGTTTCATTTTACACATAGCTTCCTATTCTTTGGTGTGGCAGTAACTTGACTCAGTGGATTAATGGTTTTGTTTGTATTTTACTCAGGGGACATTTTATGTCACCATCATTGACACAAAGAAATTGAATGTGCAGTATAAAACAGTTAATCGTGCACCCCCCCAGTGTTTGGCCTATGTTTGCTTGTTGTAGTTAATAGTGTATACCAGTGCCACAATGTCGGACTTAGTGGTTACTCTGCCGATCATAGACGTTACAGATAGTTAGAATCAATGGTATATTATGTAATATAGTTAGAGGGCAACCAGCGAATATCCCAGACCCCCGAGGTCAAACTTTCCCAGAGCGAACGAATAAAATGTCTACGACGAGAAAGAGGCCTTAGCCAAGTGTTATCCACGACCTCTCACACTAGTCAAGTGGCTTAATACGCAGTAATTCGTCGAAGGTGTGAAAAGATAAACCAACGGATTTTTACTAGTGTTTTCGCATGCAAAAACCTAATGTAGTGTTCATGATTGTAAAAACACACGTCTTTTAACTCTTTGGAAATCTTGAAGAACAATAACTACATGCACATTCGCGACTTCCTTTTATCGTGACCTATACCAGGACGATAAATACAAATATTTTGTTAAAACTAATCACACAGTCTAAATCTAAAAACTTCTAGAAAGGCACCCATGTATTATTTTTGTCCATGCAATCCTATGGGGTTTATAACTTCGGGTTAAAACCCATAGCCAAAGCACGGTTCCGACCGTGCGAAAGGTGTTGTTTTACAAAATCGTGAACATTCGCGATTTTGTATCAACAAAATCGTGTGATAGACCCAAAAAATTACTTGTGATGTTGTGCGCAGAAGCGGCGCCAAAAACTCGGGGGCCCTACTTTATAGAAAAAAAAAAAACAATAAATAATTTTTTATATTTTTAATTTCAGTTACACTTTTTAGAATTTTGCAAACCCCCACTTCTAAGGGGGTTTACCAAACAGGGGATACTCTTGCAACGAGTTGAAAACCTTCACAATGAGTTCTGAGATTCAAAGGTTGGTGTGACGGACAGGGGTTAGGCCCTAAAATTTATGTAGTTGTGAGCACAATCTAGGTATTTTGCATTGTGGGTATGCAGTTGTGAGCTAGGACCACTGTTTTGGCTTGGATCTTGAGTTCGATGATCCGTTTAATTATATCATGTTAGGTTGGTGCTCAAGTTGATATTCTGTATCGCACCCAGTCTTGTGCTCGCAGACACCTTTCGAGGAAGATTTTGGGATTCATTTAAGTGTAACTTTGAAATTTTAAGTCGGGAGTGTAGTCACAAATTTTTGGGATTACTTCAGGGCAATGGCCTACAATAGACTAGTGTACAGTATTTGAGTTACAATTTCTGTGAACTAGGTTCGGACAGGCCAATTTCTGGCATGTTTTGATACTTTATGAGCTATTCTGAAGATGGCCTAATTTTGGCACCCAACATTCTTTAGATCACTGTTAATTAGTATTATGGTTCAAATTCAGGAGCGTTTGTGTCGTAAATGGGACCGGCCAAAAGTAGGTTAGATTTGTCATTTTCAAGATTATCAAGTTACCGGGCCCGCTGTATGTATTTTGGGTGTTGCCAGTCATATTTTCCCTGCTGTGACCTGCCGAGATGGTTAGAAATCCCTGCGCACTTGCATTCGCGTTGTTTTTAGCCATTATATGGTAAGATCGGTAGCCAATCAGAGGCCGCGAGCTCACTGGCTCATAGTTGGCCCCCTTTGAAGAGCATGGAGCAGTCGTGAGCTGCGAGCCAGATTTGGGGCTCCCAAAATCTATAAAAGGAGCCAGGGTGTGGCTCGCATGAATTTCTGTCTCGGACAGCAGTTGATCACGAGAGCTCGCGGCTATACGGTACTGAAAGGATTGTATCGGATATTAAAATTCATAGCTAAAATAATTTCAGAACTTGAAACTTGACTATTTATATGAGGGAACGAATGAAGTTAGACATTTAATGAATTCTTCACAAATATTATTAAATTAGCGTTTGAGGGTAATTTGTGATTTATTCTCCTTTTAACTTGTGATGGCGGATGATGCATTGTCGCTGGACAGTATCTACGATGTAGGTCACAATCGGCAATATGTCTCGCAATGTAGATCCGCTCGTGCTCGGTCATGGGTCAGCATTGGTTAGCGTTGGGTTCATTATGTACCCAACGAGGAATTAGAAGAATAATTAAACTCTGTTACGCTAAAAATTAATTGTTTGTAAAATAGCCGTGACCAAACTCGGTCTTGGTTTTCGTGGTTTGGAGTTAAGTAGTTTACAGGAAAGAGGCCTCGCCTAGAGCTATTTATTTAGCATGTTTGTTCTGCATGGCCAGCAACCAGTTAGCCTGGGGCGTGATGAAATGAAAATGTGTTGCCCCATTTTGGTAATGCGTTGGGATTGGGATATTATTGAATCTAAATTACTGAAAGAATCTTAAATTTAGACTTTACAAGATTACCCTCGGATTGACCACCCTCCATTTCCACACAGACCACTAAGACCAAAGGCATCTCTCTACGGAATAGGATGTTACAAAGGAAAAAAATCCCATGCTCAGCAAGATTGCCTTTCAAGTTTCATCCATTTATGATTACCTTACTCTCCATGACTCAGACTCGCCACTCATGCACCGAGTCATGGTTTTGCATTTGCCATGCAAGGCCGCATGAGACAAATTTTGTGAACTCTCAAAACGCTCTTAAAATGAGCGGCTTATAATCCTCTACTAGTGGCTTGAATGTCTTCCTCCGAATTTTCCCAAGATATCATTTAAATCAGCTAACAAGAGCGATTATTCTGTCCGATCATGCAATTTTTTGAAATTAGCGGCGACTGTTTACACTTTTGATGCCATGACCCGTAAGTAAGCAGGAAACTTGAGGTTCGTGATCCACAGTGCCAAATGATATTTAGGAAATCGATTGGTGTACAAGGTTGGACAAATAAATACGCCGCTAGTCTGCTTCTAAATCTCGATCTTTAATAGGGAGGGCAACCACTGTGTTAGTTCAATAAAACTTCTTGTTGCTAAATAATATGCGGAGTGTGGAATGAAATATAAAATCAAGTTCAGTTGACCGGATAATCTGGTCAGATAGGTTCAATGCAAAATTATTGCCAAACAAGAAATATTAGAAAAATTTTGTTGACTCTTTGAATGAAACGTGTTTACCCAATTTTGAGAGTTTATTCAAGTCTCTCAAAAACTTGTGATTGGCAACAGAGCCTATTAAATGTATTGTACTCCCACCAAAAACATACTTATAATTATGGACCACTGTCTCTGATTGACGGTTGCGGCACATTATATACAAGCTAGCAGGGGTTGAACTCACCCGCCATGGTAGTATTGTCGTAAGGATAAAAACATTATTCAAGTGACAAATATAAATTTCATCTCCATAAGAAGGGCTCGCTTGTACGTTTCGTGAGTTCGTGTAAGGTTTAAGTCTGCAAGTCAACGTTATTCAACAGGTTTCTATTAAAGTCTTACTATCCTTTGAGATGAGCGAACTATCATGTCGACAAAAGACCCAAAATATACGAGACAATTATTTTCTTCACCAGTTGTGATCAGATAAAACTGGAATCATTTGTTCAATAAGCGTTTGGTACGGAAATTAAAAAAGGCTTACTCTGTCAAAAACTTATGACTAGGTTTGATATCCATTATTTTCTGGGAAAAGTGTCAAAACTTGATATTTTACAAACAACTCTGCAAATTGACAGCCAATCACCTTTACTTTTCGCGCCCATCTGACTTATAAAATAACCCATTCTTTTTTTTTAAAAATCAAATCTCTACCTGGTATTCCGAGAAGAACCAACTGCTTTTGAGTATCGTAGCACCCAATGATGATACTCGGAGGCGAAGGTCAACTAGTCTCCGCTCGGCTACTATATCCTTCCGTAATTTTATGCCACTCAGAGGGTGCCGGATACACAAGAGTATGGTTAGAAACCATTGCACATCATATTATTACACCATTATTTCTCCATTTTATCCATCGGTCCTCCATTAATCCAAAACCAACTACATGTTGTCTTCTACTGCCCAAAATATTCTCCCCTTTGGTCTTCTCTTCCCATGATCCTTCCAGAACCTATTAGTGTGCGGAGGTCCTACTATTCCGACCCCCGGTCCGTTACACATATGGATTGCAACCTTAACAACGCGGTGCTAAGGGCCACAAGCCATAAGGGTCATAACGTATTGCCGCAACGCATTATGAGAAAGTCACAAGTGTTGCGACATTTTGGGCTACGCGTTGGCGTTGTCGGCCAATCAAAATAATGAATTTCTGTGACGTATTTCAAAAAATATACGTCTCACAACGCTTGCGGAAATACGTCATGACCCCTATTGCCTTCACAAGGCAGGTGTGGAAATGTTTGCAACGTGGTGTGAAAGCTCGCAACGTAACGCGTTGTGAAGCCATAAGGTCTTTAAGTATTGCCGCAACGCGGTGTGGATCTATTTTTGAATACTCAGGATTCATGATTTTGATTGGCTGATCCGCACGGAATGCAGAAGTGTCGCAACGCGTTGCTAACAACACGTTGCGGCCAATCGTTAGGAACCTTATGGCTTGTGGACTTTTGCAACACGTTGTAAAGCTTGCAAAGCGTTGTGAACGTGCAATGCGTGTTGAAGGCTTGCAAAATGGTGGTCTATTTTTTGAAATACGGTCACAGAAATTGATCATTTTAATTGGCCAAACACCGCAAAGCGTTGTGAAATTTTGTAAAAGTGTTGTACTTTCTCGCAACGCGTTATTGCCGGCAATACGGTTTTGGCCTTTATGGCTTGCGAGACACGCTACTGATGGTCAGGTGTTACACTAGTGGTCGAAAGTATGGTACACAAGTTTACGAAAGCTATTCCAGCCTGCTTAAACAATGACATCAAATTTTGGGTATGCCAAAAGTCCCATGTCGGTGGCACTTACCATTTCAATACTGTCCACAGGTAGTAGTAGACTCTCAGCCATTTATAGGTCCCACTATTCTTTATTTAGAATCCATTGCATATCGAAAAAAAGAGCTCAAACTCTGGAAAAACGGCCGTACTTCAGTGTAGTTTTGTCCGATGATCAAACATGTGCTATTATTTTGTTGGATATGACGTGAGACCAGAACACCCGAGTTCTCTGCCGTAGCCCGCCGCTTTGTGTTACACACACGCACACACAATGATTGAGTGTTGGAAGAGATTTACATCATGTGACTGAAGTTGGGATCATTTCAGATGTCAGTCCCAAACTTAACCGAAGGTCGCTGAAGCAGTCAAAGCACACGTGTATGGCCACCATATTTTTGTAAAAAAGACAGTAATCCGTGTTTGAATAGCTGACACCAGGTAAGTTTAAAAATGCGCCCCGATTTCTTCTACGAGTAAGGATGCATTCATAACGCGTAGAAAAACTTTGGTAACAAGCCCTTATTCGCCCTGGGCTATTCCATTCCAACACTCGAGATGTGCACCGCAGCAGCATGGATTTTGTCTTTTTGGTGTGTAGTGATAGATAATGATGAGAAATGAAAAATTCCTGAAATTTTGAGCTGCGTACCATGTTTCGTTTTCTTCGCAAGGGAGCGTTCAGAATTTTAGGGGGGTCACCCACCAAATAATGCGTATGATGCAAAGCCAATTTTGAGAGGGCCATAATAAACTTGTAATGGAACCCTCCCACAAACTTTAAACAATCACTATCTGGGTATATTTTGGTGTAGAATTCAATTCTGACATCAAACCATGATAGCCCTTTCTTTTAAAGTTGTTTGGGTTTTAAAAAATGCAGTATCTTTAAGTTGGGACCAAGTTTGGGGGGGGTCAGAACTTCCATCAGTAACAAATTTTTATTATCCATTTTTTTGTTAATCTGAGTCACACTGCAGGAATTTCTACTAGTACAATAATACGCACATTAGGTAAGTAATAAGTGAGTTAAGCCCATGAAAAATACAAATTTTGCATTTGACATATATTGACCCCCCTGAAATCAATGCTGACCTTCGACAAAAACCCTCTACTTGCAGCTATGTTGAAGATACATCATAAAGAAAAGATTCTTGAAAGAACCAGCTAGGTGTGTTCTCAAGTCGTCTTGTCTTCAGCACAAGACACTTTGTTGATATCCACCATAGAATGGTATATGGTGAATACACTTGCATGTACAATGACCTCTAGGTCACATATACCTTTGTATGGAAACTATTGAGTGGTATTTTGTTGTGAAAAAATGAAACACCAAGCTAGGTCTTTCAAGGAAAGTTTGTTTAATAATGATGTTATCGTAATCTATCTGCAGTAAGAGGGGGTTTGTCGAATGTCCCATTGGTTTTCAGGGGGGTCAAAATGTGTCAAAAAAGTATAATTACCATTTTCAATGGGCGGTACCTCACATATACTTTTTCGAAATGCTCATATGTGTATGGATAAAGTTCTACTATGTGCTGATTGAAGTAAAAGATGACGAAAAAAATCTTACTTTTGGGAGTTATGAACCTCCCAGAACTTGTCCCGATGAACAGATTTGCATGTTTAACCGCCTCATTAACGTCCAAAAGGAAACAATCTAAAAAAACCAAATTTTTGATCCTATATTTGAATCTACACAACCAATTTATTACCCTCAGATAGTGATTTTTCAAAGTTGTGGGGTGCTCCACATTATAAATCTGTGACCCTCTCAACATTGTCATTTCAACATCGGGCAGCACTTTTGATGCTGACCCCCCCTAAAATTAAATTTCCAATCGCTACCGGAAAACAAAAATGGCCTATGACACAGCAAACTTTCATCAGGTTTTTCACTATCTCATCATGTCTAACCACCACACACTTAAAGTGAAAAAAAAATCCACGACATGCTGCGGTGCACATCGCGAACGTTGACATGGAATGGGCCCCGCCCCCTTTGATAATCGGTAGTGGAGCATATTTCTTGTAGAAAATTTCTTAATTTTTGTTGCCTCCTGTCACCCATTGTCACACTTTACCGTTGGGTTCTGACGGATCTACTGGCCCACATCTCAAAGTTGTTGACCCGAGGGTCTACAACCAGAGATGTGGTTCCATATCTAGGTGGTACACAGTATCAGGCTCTCATATTTAGAGAACATGATAATCAAAAAATTGGACAAGCACCCTTGAAAGTAGGTGGATTTTTTGATATTTAGGGCCGTTTTGCATTTATTTATTTTGTACTGTATCTTTGTTTAAGATAATACTGGCTCATTTTGTTTTGTTATTTTATTGGCATTATTCTTTTTTAAACCACCGACCCCAGTTTTTTACTTACTACCCTTTTTGTCAATTGTGTGAGGTAAGGGTTTCCCTATATAATGCTTACAATGTGTGTTATCTATGTGCTCGAACCTTCTACGTGGCATAAACTTTTTAAGTATTTATCCTATCCCAGCAAAAGTATACATTTTCAGAGTGGAACATTGAATGAGGAATACAATATGCCACCCTTCTGTAAGAATTGATTTAAATTTTTTGAGCACTCTGATACTTCAGAAGGCACATAATTCAGTTTTTAAAGTCCCCTTTTTTGAAGGCTGACGGTGTCCCCTACACATCTCAAGGAGTTTTAGAATTGAGGTAACAAATTAACTGTTCAAAGTTTGTGTACTTTTTACACCAAAATTTCACTTTCCACCCTATTGGCACCCTGTATATAATTACCCCTGGCATTTCCGTGATCCACAACCTCGCCCCCCCCCCCGACTTACCTAAAAAAGTTAGATTTTTAAATTTGTATATCATCCGAACCGTTCGCCTCACGTATAATGTGTACCAGATCTTACGTGCAATTCGTCTCATCTAAGAAATTCCACAATTTTGTCATTTTTCTCTGTCCTAAAATGGACAGAAATTTATAAGCACAGTGGCCCTATGGGACCGTGGGAAACAAGTATGTGCTCATAACACAAAAACCACGGATCGAGATTCACAACTCAAAACCTTACAAGCCAGTTTCCTGTTGGCACTGCTACACCTTACACGGTACCAAATTGCCCTGGTCACCACTACACCTCAAATACTACAAAGTAATGACCTTGCGCATTTACTACAGCAGTCTTGTGAAACAAAGGTTTTTGTAAGATTGTGGAGTTAGATAGAAATATGCCTTGCCTCTGCATTGTAATGCAATTTTTAAAATAATGTTTTTTTGGGGTGTTTTCTCACAGCATGAATATGCCTACAAGTTCTCCTCAGTGCAGTAGAGGCAAGTGGAAGTGAGAAGCGATTAGCAGCTCAGTTCATTCCTCTGTTTCTTCTCAAAGTATTTCCCGTCATTGTCAGAAAGGCCTTAATGCTCGCTGTATTTATTAAGATGACGAACTCGTTAAGTAAAAAGGATCATTATTTACAGGCTTACTAGGGAGATATTTGTGGGGCTGTCCAATTTAAGAAAGGATGCATGTTCCTCCTCAGAGGTGTTTTTGATCAATCCCAGAATCTGGTTATTCGTTTGTCTTTCGTTTTGTCCCATTGAGCTCTGTATAATTATACCGACCGTATGTAACCGTAGGTACGAATGAGACTAAAAATTGTGATGCTCTCAGAAGCAGTGATCCAGGCAAAATTATCCCGGGTATCGGTCACCATGAACAATTCATCTGGCGACTCAGTCATGGACTGTCCAGTGCAGCGCGCAGATTTACAAAATTGTTTAAGTAAGAACCGTTTTCAAGAATTAACAAGTGCTGACATAGTTCGAAAGCCCGGAGAAGTTCATCCACTAGTGTTGCAGTTTTTCAAGTCAGGCAGCATTTGGATCAAACGCTTCCCGATGGACTTTGAAAACTTCGACAAACAGCAGTTGGCACTTCACTGAAGAAGTATGTTGTAGTTCGTTTGTTCGACAAGAAGGATAGTCATTTGTGTTTAATGCAGTAAGTATTCTTAAACATCATCGTAAATCGTCAAATATTTGAACTCACCGCTCGTCCAATATCTTTTTTGTGTAATAATAATAGCCAGTTTTGTTAATATAAGTGCTTAATCCCCATAAAGAGGCTCAAAGCGTACTTGCCAATTATTATTATGCCGGCCTTCAGAAATTGTCACATCATTTTGCTCATTTGGGACTGCTCAGAGACTCTTACAATCGCACAAGCCTATCACACTTAGATTGTAATATTCCCTATAAACCTCCCCAGATTTAGCTTGTGGGTCGACTAGGCAAATGAGATTAAGTATCTTGCCAAGAACACAAACACATACGATTTTCAATCTAATGATCATCCGAGTTCTGCGCTTTTTCTCCCACTGACCACACACATGCTCTCATACCTCATTAGGCATACTATGGTTTTGTGGGTAGTAGTGTATGTTATCTACAATCATGAAATGTACATGTATACTAAGTACCATTGCATATTTTGTTCTGATTGAGATAGCAAATCTGTAAACAACCTTTAGTAGAACCCATTCATCACTTTCCATGAAACGGGAATGTGGTAGTTGCGGACACAAATATTATACCTTTCATATGTTTATAACCAAATGTGCATATTGAGTGAGTACTTTATTTGCATTTGTTCGATTGGGCTAGTTAAAAAAGGGGCCAGTCCTGCTGTGTGTTTTGTGAATATAGTAAGTGTACTAGCCCAGAACAGCAGAATTTTTAGTTTACATTTAAATCAAGGAGAGTCTCCTAAAAGCTTAATTCCATACATGTTTCAATCGCGAATTATAGTGCATTTATTATCTTCGCTTCCGTCAGTGACATGAAAGTGTGATATCCAATTGTTGTTAGCATTAAGTTGTTACTGTTAATTACTGCTGTCTGATATTTACCCCTCAGGAGATTGAAATTAACTACTTAGTTCATCCAGGTAGACAAGGATTTATATTTACTACCTTTCCCTGGATCTGCCAGCGCAAGAAGTGTTTTAAGCAAAAAAGTGCGCTTGGCCGATTCAAACCGGCGACCGCTCCAGTGGGGGCAAGGGGGGGCAGAGTGCCCTTCTGAATTTGTTGATGGGAAATCGGGAAGTAAAAGATTGATATTCATTTTAAATCGGATCCTTTTTTGACTCTTTTGGCCCTGGGACTGGGATATTTTACCCCCTGTGATCGGGAATTTTTTGCACCTACCGGAATTCCTCCGGAACACCGGGCTGGCTATGTGCATGCCTGCGCGGGCATTTACCCCACAAGAACCGGGAGGGGTGTTAGGGTTAAGACAACAACTTTCATCATATCACCACTATAGATAACTAGTTCTTGTTTTCTGTTTTAGATTCGACGACAGGCCATCAAGGATTGCCTAATTTGTGCAAGGAGAACAAAAAACCACCTCTACGAATTGCTGATGTTCTGACCCAGTTGCTAAAGAGTGAAGATACTCAAGACTTGCCCCCAGTAAATGGCGCCCTCATATCAACTTTTCAAATTAATGCTAAATTAAGTTATTTTGTCGGTAATAGTGATATGTTTAGGTATCTTAAGGTGTTCCAATCAAAAAAGACTGCCCCACTCCATTTTTTTTTTCTGATTTTGGTTATCATTTGCAAGTCTGTATTTTCTCAATATCAATCTTAATTTTCATGGAGTATAAAAACCATGTTATTATTACACAGTGGAACATTGTAAATTGTTTCATTATGCTAATATCAAAACCCCAGCTTTCCTGTACCCGAAGGTTGGAAATGTTAACATACTTGAGTATTATCTTCTCAACTAAATCAAGTAGAACATGTTGTCATATTAATTGTAATATGCACCTTTTAAAAAGGTGATCCTCATTGCGCGGACGACTATATTAAGCTAACACCAGCCAAAACAAGAATCCCTGCTGATACTTGTTTGACTTAAACTCACAAAGTATTTGTCATAACATAATAATCAATTTAATTTATTTTATATTCCACACTGATGGGATGCGCAAATTTCTTATGCAACAAATGACAATTTACGTGTTTAAAACCCGATAGACATTGTTTTACCATGAAACTGTCCATTTTATTATAGAAATTCTTGCAAAAAAAAACGATGTCTGTCGGGCAAAAGTTAATGTCATTTTGTGCGTAGAAATTTTCGCATCCTCAGTTTTGATTAATAACAATAATATGTCAAAAAGTATCAGACGGGTACTTTCTTTTTTTGCTGAGTGTATATACCAAGAAAGCTTATGACTTTCATCAGGAGGGCCCAAAATATCTTTTCCAAAAAAAATAATCGTGTAATATATCCGCCCTAAACCAAAACTAACCCTATATTTCATTGCGATTTTACGCCCAAAAATTACGCTTAAGCTTTCATTCTCGACATTGGCAAATTGTGTGACGTAGGCGATTGTACAAGTCTTGTTGACCAATGCATCTCCAATTAAAGGAACCCCAAACGCTCATCTTCTGCTGTGTGGAAATTGCCAATAATAGGATATTGGTTGATCTGGTTCCTTGATCTCTGTAGTTTGGTAATTATAAACTTCCCGGTTCATAAGTGTGCAAGAAAGTGAACAAACTCACTGAATTTCATCGCTTACGATGAATGTGGTAGCGAGTAGAGCTCAGAGCCAGCGTGTCTTGTGTAAAGGACACGCAAGTGTGAGATTTGGACCACCAATCTATGCCCGGAAGCATAGTGTGGCAAACGTTCCAGAGCGGAGCTATTCATTATATTGAGCGATGACCACATAGCAGTAGCGATTTATTCTGTAAAATGTTATCACGGATAGAATTGCAATCGGCACACCAACATGCTGGTCTTGTGGTTAGGTAGCTGACCTCATGATACGTGTCTCGGGTTCGAACTTCGCTACTGCTTTTTAAAATATATTGCATTATTTTTTAAGGTTAGAGGGAAAATTATAGGTCCAAAAAAAAAATAAGAAAAAAAAAATAGTGCCCTTTCGAGGTTAGTGGGAGACCTGCCTCTGGAGCAGGGTGGTGGTCAAAATACACCGTGCATAAAGGACCCGGCTCTTCATTGCATTTATGTTACACCATCTTATGCACCGATGGAATTGCATGAGGGATAGGCACTATCAAGGGGGGTAACAGTAAATATCTATCTTTTTTATCAGACCGGAACAGTCACTCAATTATGGTATTGAACCTTTTTTTTAATGATCACGGTGGCTCTGCTATGGGGTTTCCGGTAACAGTCTTGGCTCATCGAGCGTACATTGGGGTATATCCACAATTGTCTATTGTGCAATACGGCCTTCTATGGTGAATGAGTGGGATAGAGCCATCAAATCTACCAGATACTTCTACAGGCACAGTTTATCTGTAATCTGTATTGCTCATAATTCCGATTTAGTTGAGCACAACTTGTAGAGAAAATGAGGTAAGATCTTAGAAAGCGCAGAAGCGAGCGATGCAAGTGAAGGGTTTTTGTTTTACTACTTCCATCGACTACGGTGGTCCGGTAAAGTATTTCCCACGGTGTATTCTTTGTCACAGACTGCGAAAAAGTTATTATCTGACTTGATACTGCGTGAGTAACTAACGTTATCAGTCCGTCATAGAGAATGTGTGTAAATGAAACTAATCTAAAAAACAGGTTCTTTTATGGATGTTTTTTGCATCAGAGGGTCCTTTACGATGTTTTGTTTTTTGAATATTTTCGTAATTGGCTCTGAAGCCTTTAGAACCTAGCAAGAAAATTGAACGTTTTGTGGGGTCCGGGTAACTTCGTTGCTGGCAAAAACGGAAAAGTGAACACGCAATCGCTACTGTGCCGCATTATTTTTTCCCACAACGCCTTCCGATATTTTTCTAGTCTTGAGAATTTTTTTAAACCTGGTTTTTTTCAATTTAGCCGACTTCTTTTTTCAATTTTAAAACAGGATTCCGTACTTACCGGACCGCCGTATGCATCAACGCTTGCACAATCGTTGACGTCACACCTTACATACATACAGCGCCCAGGTCATATAATCTTGACTTTTTCGCTGAAGTGGTGTTGCTAGAAAGCCTATTTTCATTTTGGCTCCTTTAACCGAATGGTGAGTAGCATAAATATGACACAGTTACATAATAAAATCGCGATAAAATCAGCTTTCCATTGGTATGTAGGCTTAATAGAGGCCTGCCTAACAGGAGTATCACCTGTTAATATTTTTTCATTGCTTTAGGCCCCAAAACATTTAAGTTTGGTCTCACGACCTTCATGCTTAAGTATGTGAAGTCTACTTTTGCCGCATAAAATACCCTATTCGATGAGCCCACTTATAGCACAAGGGGACATGCATGGCAAGTGCAAGATTCTTTCCATTTTTCAGTCAGAATTGGGGGGGGGGGTTTACAAAAAAGCATGGGTGCCAATATATATTTGTGCAAACTTGTAATGAGTTAGTCCTTTCATGAACACTGAAGATTTTTTTTTTTTTTTAATTAAGTAATCAACTGAACATATTCAGAAAGTGAGAGGAACACAGGAAGAGAGAGGGCCATTAAGTTCCTGAGCACAAAAGAAAGAATTTGTCAGCTGAGTTCATAACAAAAGAAGATGGAGGAATTCTTAATTGAGAAATCAAAAGAGGTAAGATTTAGATCACTAATTGTAGCCATCCAATTTGGTATATCACCTTTGTTCCCAGAGGATCAAGCACTGCTGAATGTAGGGTATATGTAGAACCTTCGCTTCTTTCCCCCAGTTTGGCCCCACAGCCACAGAGTCAATCCGATTGTTTTGTAATTGGGATAATAATGTATTGTATTGTACTATAGACTGTGTTGCATTATGTTTGTTGAGTTTGCATTGCAGTGTTGATTTCTAAATCACAAAAGCCAGGTTTAGCATAAGTTCCCTCTCCACGTACAAGTAACTGTTGGTGCTGGAACTTGAGCTACTCAGCCTCTGAGTCGCTTGAGGGTTCCACTGTCTATTGGCGAGACGGCCGGTGGTAACGTACCCCTTGTTAGTTGCGTGTGGTAGGAGGAATCTCACTATAACAAACAGCCCTAGCTTGCAGTAGCATTCATGGTTTGTATACAGTGTGCTTTAATACTAACCACAGTTTGGCTAGCATCACACAAGGTATAGCAATGCATTGTATGGCCCAGCTCGAAGGGTGGTTTTTTGAGAGTCAATCTCCACAATGCACGCAGTTTTTGGGAAATTAACCTCAATATGTCATGTGATCCCATAAATATCCTATTCATTTTTAACACCTGAAATACAGTGACTTAAACACTCATTTTAGCCCACAAAGGATTATACTTAGGGACTTTTAGTATTCATATGAAATGTCTGTGGTTCTTAAAACTTAAGAACACTTTTTTTATCCTTAGTACAACGTTTTATAGTACAAGACAGTATAGGCACAGGGCAATGCATCATGGGATTGATTCAAAACACATAACCGACCCTCTGGGCCCAGTTATAAGTGCCACGGTAATGTAATGGCAGAATTAGGCAAACTATGGCAGCTTATGTAATTAATTCCCAGCCCACAACTGAACTGATTTTCAAGTCTTAAATTTAATTAGTGCAACCTTGGAAATCAGCATGCCACTTTTATACAGTATGGTGGTATCATGTGTATACTGACCAGTGTTCAGCTACGCGGTTGTGCTCCAAGTAGAGGTAGCCGGCCAGACGCAATTTGACTGGCAGTAGCTTAAAATTACTCTCCCCCGCACACAATCTCAAAGTACGGAAATTGCACTTAGAGATTAACCTATCCAGGGTTTCCTCTTCCAATCCGATGGCCGATACTTTTTTCGTCATTCGCCGATCCACAACCGATCCGATTCCGATGGTTTGCACTATATGTTAAAGATCGACACACCCACAGGGAGTAGTACTAGTAGTAGTTGCACTGGTGGTTCAACTTAAACATAGGGCCTATAGGAATTGGCTGACAATGAATAATTAATAAATCTGTGCGGTCCACATTTGCTACAAGTTCCGATTAGGATTTTGGAATATAAGGTTATCTTTTAACTTACCAAAGGTGGTAAAACATAAAGTTCCACCAATCAATAAGCGGCATTGTCAATTCCCCCGCAAACACTCTCCTCCTGTCCTGATTTCATCAGAATATCAAACCATCATGCTCAGTTTTTAAATTGAATACATTTCATTTATTATTGATTGAATTTCAAAATGAGTGCGTTCAAGTTTAATAAATACCAAAACTTTTTGTTACAATTATATGTAATCGACCGGCCTTTCCACGTGCCGTACATCCTTCAGGTTCAGGGCCGTCTACAATATGCACATTATCTTGACAAGTTGACAGATGCGAAGAACGTGTGCGTGTACGGCCTTCTATAGTACTATAGTTTACATTGCGGTAATGGCGACAACTTATTTATGGCAATTCTTTACAAAACAATTGTATTCCCCATCTTCATCATTGTATTATTTTTATTATTTTCCCCAGATCATTTCTTTTAACATATTTTTGTCATGGTAAAGTATAATCCCCATACCCCCCCTCCTAACCGCAGGTCGCAATCAATCTCAATCGGAAAATGGAATCCCCGGGAAAACACGTGTCATGACAGCTGCAGAGCATAGCGATTGCACGAGCTGACCTGTACATATCGCTCCTCGCAAGGCGATGAGAAATCTTGACCGATCCCTTATCTTTTTATGTATTCCTAATAATCAATGATAGCCATGGATTGATGAAGTAGCAAGCGCCTACATCGCCTTTGTAGGCTACGTATCCCCTTGGCATTGTCTATGTTCTATGCAAATTGATATTCTTCTTAAAACCACACAACGCGGCTCATTTTGCTCGTGTTTCAGACAACTACGCGGGTCGGAAAGTATGACCTTGCATATTAGCCAGCCTATTGATGTCTCATACTACATTGTGGGAAACTGTTTTTGTGCCGTCAGATCCCCAAGCTAAACTACCGATCACGCAAATGTTTTTTTCTGTATCTCAGTGGCCACCAGTGAGGGATGTTCTCGTAATTAATCAAAATTTCTGACCCTCTCTGATGCAAAAAAAAATTCCATAAAAGAACCTATGATTTTTAGATTAGTTTCATTCTAGATATATGGGCCGGTTATTGTGTAAACGTTAGTCTCTCAGACTCCTCCACGCAGTATCAATGAATTTTAGATATTATTTGCAGTCTGTGTCACAAACTAACACTGTGGGAAACTAATAACTTCTTCCGTACTGCCGGATCAATCAAAACACACTTTCTGCTGATCCCCTTATTCTTTTCAAGCATTACAAACAATGAGAATGAATGAATTATAGCACCCCGTAGTTTGGTAAAGCTATTATTAAATGTTATGTTCTACTACTGCCATTAGTACCTGAGAATTCATTGCAGTCCGCACAATGTATTGACAAAAAAAAAGTTAGAAAGTTTAGTGTCTTTTCTTCTACTCATTTATTATGACGCTGTTATGCTTGTACAAAAATATAGGCCCTGCAAGTTAAACGAACCTAAAAACATACGTCACGAAAGAGTTAGAAACCGTGAATAATTTCCCTGCCATTTCTTGACTCTGCTCAAGGATTTTAAAGTTCATATGAAGCTTGAAAGCACAAAAGATACAAAATAAACATATTTTCCTCAGTTCACTTATTTCCGTGGAGAGCAGCTAGGTTCATGTGCCTGTCATGCGTTGTACCTTAGACGACCATGTAAACAGTTGCAGTATATGCTGAAAATTTGGAACCCGCCGCCTTGAAGGTTGAGATTGTGATGTACGTGTAAATACTAAGTGGGGCTGTCATTACCTACGTCTTCTCATGTAGGCTAGAATTATGATAGCTAAATACATGGATTAAAATCATTTGATCAACTCGTGTTTTCCCAACTTAAAACTGTGGTAAAATTCCAATTATACTTTGTCCCTTTCGTTTCATTCAATATATCGTTGTGGATCGGCAAGCTCTGACATATTTTTTTTTGCCGATCCATTTTTTGCCGATTTCGCAAATTCGGCCGCCGATCCGATGTCCGATACAATATCGGTTAATCCTAATTGCAATATTAGCTTATAACAAACTGATTTTCCAACATCTGGTCCGAAATACCATGTAACTTGTAACAATGTACTGTATGCACATCTCAGTAAACAAAATCGCATTGTTTGCTAAGTAGCCGCATCATACATTCGATAAGTAGTTCTGAATCTTCTTTGTGTTAAGTACCCGTATGTTGATAATGTAACAAGGTATTTTTGGATATTGTGCAATGGCTGGTTAAATCCTATTGGCCTAAACATCCATTTCACATATCAGTCACATGTTGTTGAGGTTTCATATTCATTTATATTACAGTTAAAATTACTTTTGTTTTCATCATTGATACACAGAACATAGGCAACAGTACACAATACGCAATTCATGTATGCAATGGGATGTGAAAATTTACACCTACAAGAAAGAGGTGCAAAGAAACACATAATACTGACTGAATGTTCATTCACATATTGCGATAGATAGAGGCAAATTAGCAAAATATGCCATTTCAGATGGGTTCATTTGTCATGTTTGGATGCATCGAGGAGCATGCTTTCTCAAGTCCAAAAGTCACGTCAGCGTGTCACGGATGCAAAGACCTTGTAAAACATGATCTTTGCTGCGGTATATAAAGCTGTTGACTTTTTAACTTTCATTTCATCAGGTTCTTCAGATGTTGAATGGTGGAGAAATTCGTTACATTCATTACGATCCTGTCCAAGCTAGAAAGTATGCAGACACTGACTGGCAGACAGCAGTTGGTAGAACTGTTGGCAGAACAGGCAGATCTTCAAGGCTGACTTATGATGTAGGGTTGGCTAATGTGTGCATATATAGTCACAAGTGGATATACATGAGGTGGTAAAATTACATTTAAGGTTTTTCTAAATCTCTTATGGTAAAGGTCATATAGTCCACAAATGCAAAGTATTGACTTTGCTTGCCAAATAATCATAGATTTTTGCTTTCTCCCTGTTATATTACTTGTAATATAGTCTGTTCTAGTACTTGCGGAGCGGATTTCTTACGTTGTGGGCAAGCAACAAAATTGGAGTTTCCCAGTGAATTTTTAATTGTATCCGTGCCTTGTTGCACAACTGATAGTGGGGCGTGATGTAAAATACCCATCAATATGGTCGGTGCTGCTTCAATGCTAGTACAATACAAAACAAACAGTCAGCATTTCCACTAGTTCAGTTGTCACTGTGCAGCTGGTTACAGACTACAGTCATCATGACAGTACTAGCATCACAACCTAATGT
>JAMKCH010029399.1:0-48084 GCA_023653785.1 Ophioderma brevispina
CACCCATACCACTTGGTAACTCATTTTGTGGGCGTAGTTTCAATGGAAGAAAGAAGACAAGTCCCCGAGACCTATGGCTCAAGCTTGATTGACGGTGTTTATTTCTACCCTAGGTCCCATTGCACAAAAACCAGTGAACTAGAATACTAACGCAGTACTGTTCATTAAAAATCAAGACATGTTTCTTGTTTTGAGGAAATCGTCGTTGAGTGCGCAGTCACTCAGCGCAATGCTGCACACCATTTGTCAGATACTGTATTTCCATCAACATCAATTTTTTTTTTTAAATGGCCAGTCTTTGGTCAGTGGCTCTTGTCGCCCGAGAATCATTTTAAGAGCACTGAACTCAAGGAAAGACAAATTGATCTATCCCTAAGACAGGCAACCGCATATGTATCATATGTCAGCTATTATTGCACTTCTTTCCTCATACGGCGAAATGTATTATAACTAATACTGACTGATACAAAATGCTAATAATTACGTACCGCCGGCAATCTCTCCATTCAGTTTGTACGTTTGGTCTGTACAGCTCCGGATAGACCTCGTCCAGATACCATTGGAAACTTTTCCAGCCCGTTTCTTTCGTAAGCTATTCTGTCGGATACATCCCCGTAACTTTTGCTTTTCAAATGAGGAACACGATCCAGAAAATGTTGTCTATATGGTTCATCAATCCAACCTACAAGGTAATGGTCGATAGATAACTTTCGAAAAGCTGACAGATTACATTTAGCAAAGTTTTATCAAAATCTGCACATGGTAAGAAACGGCAAGAGCGGTCCAGATCCTGATGTTTTCGAGTATCGGCTCTCACCGAAAAAAAAAAAAAAAAAAACAAAAAAAAAAAAAAAACCATGAGATTCAAATTATATTGTACTAAACTGTTTAGAACGCTGTTTAAAATTTTTGCTGTTTTAAAGATGTTGCGCTGTTGTTAAAGGCTGCTCAGAGATTTCCTGAGGCGCACTCAATTTAAAAAAAAAATCGTCATTTTTTTGCATGTAAATAATGCTTGTCCATATACTAATCACTGGTTGAAATTGCTAAGCTTAAATCGAATTCCTTCATATAGAAAATCACAGTTTTGTTATAAAATTCCGCTCCGGAACTTTTGTTATACCGTATCCTATGGGACGTAATACTACACATAAATGCTTACGCACCAAAACAAAAAATCCGATTCTCTCAAATTTCGGAATTGTGCATTTTAGGTTATTGTCTTTAGTTCTATTGACTATTTTCATTATACACCAAAAAGGATATTTCGAAATCTCTGAGTCAGACTTTAACACCATTGTTCAGTAGATTTGTTGTTATAACAGGCTATCTTAAACAAGATTGTATAAGTTTTAAACTTGTAAACAACTCACAACTGTAAGCCAGACTACTCTATTCTGTAAGTATCAGTCCCGCAAGATAAGATTGATTATTATTTTCTAGTCTAAATTGCATTTATACTAATAAACCTAATTAAAGTACTAATAAAGTATCAGTACTTTAATTATTAGTCTAAATCCGATTTATTCTACGGGTGTCTCGAAAGAATTACACCCTAACTAGTAGGCGACCTAACTTCAAAAATAAGTATCACATTTGAGAAATTTAAAAGAATTTTAAACCACAATTACTTTTTTAACATTTTAATGTAAGCATCAATCGATTCGGTTCAGTAGTTTTAAGACAATACGCGATTATGTAACGCAGTCAATTGACACTTCCCTCCAAGTTTGCTCACATAATGCAGATTTTATGTTACTACCCACTGATTAACTCGTGTTCTCTGTTCAAGCTGTCTCTTTTCATTCCCCAAAGAACCGTCCTTGTTTAAAATTTTATGAGTTTTTTTTGTTATAGTAATAACAATTAACCGTGACCATTATAACAAAAAGCAACAAGAAATAGCAATATGGTAAATAACAAGAATGATCATTTTATTAGAAACAACACCAATAAATCTTAAAATGGACTTGTTAGTTGAACTAAGGGGTGGCACTGCATAGAATGAATTGAGAAGTTTAATCAATACCTTTAACAGGGGTAAACGTAACAATAAGATTATTCACAATAGTTTTTATTCAATTAGACATCTTCTTCCAATAACATGTGGATCTACATTTAATAATAAAGCTGCTTTGATGGGCCAATTCAAATTCACGCGTTTTAATCTATACTCTTGTTATATGAATACGCACGAGACAAGATGGTGGTCAACATTTTGTGCCTACAGGGCATTTAGTGTGTTTTCAGATATGCCGAAAGTGGTCATAACATTACTCTTGTCAGGCAGGAATTTAGATTCCACCGAAATCCTCTTTGCAAGAAGACAATCAGGAACAATTGTTTAAAAGTACCTGAACGTGTACAAGTCAAAATTTGAACCAGAGTTCACTGTGGAAGGCGAGACCGCCCGAACATTGCAGCCATGACGGAGTCGTCGTGTACAACCCAACACAAATTTGCAGACGTAACAATGTGCCACACATCCACATATCAAGCTTTAACAGGATGACCCGCTTAGACCTGCAATTTGTCAAAAGACTAAAGATGTCCGCTGACATTTCTTCAATTTTTTAGTGAAAACAGAAAAGATGTAAATTTATGTATGTGCAATATTTTGTTGAACTCTGGTGCAAAATATCATTATATCTTATCTTGCTTTAGAGAAATAAAATAACAAAATGAAAGGAAGTATTGATTTATTTCCGCCTGTTCTGTCGAATCACTTTATCACAAACTTGGAAGGGAAGTGGTCCATTGAATGTGTGACATCATCGCTATTTCTTCAAAACTACTGACGGCAAATCGAGTGCTTTTTACATAAATATTAAAAATTGTTGTGGTTTAATATTCTTTTGAATATCAAATGTGATACTCACTTAAGAAGTTCTGGTTCACCAATAGTTAGGGTGTAATTCTTGCTGAGACACCCTGTATATAAGAAGATGTATACTGTACCTTCAGATTAAGTTGTCACCGAAGTTATTAGCCTAACTCCTCCTTTATACTAGTAAATCTGTGTAAGTGTCTGAACCTCAAGATAAGGTATCACTGATTATTAGTATAAATCACCATTCGATTATTAGTTTAAATCTGTAACATAAAGACTCACCAGGTTGTCTTCGCTATTAGTTTAAATCTGTAACAGAACGTCAACATAGGTTGTTTTAATATATTAGTCTAAATGTTGCATTTATATATAGCTAATAACTGTATCAGTACAGTCTCAAGATAATTGTCATTGATTGTTAGTCTAAATCTGAATTTATGCTAAGAAGTCTAATATTGAACTTATACTAACAATATGTAAGTATGTTTCATATGTTATCATTATATTAGTCTAAATCAGATTACTACGCATCTCTATAAAGTACCTTAAGATAAGATGGCCGTATTATTAGTCCCTAAGACCAAGAGATAGATCTGTAACTTTATAACTTTTAGTGCCTTGTTATTAGGTATTGATAATTACAGATTTCTTAGTGCAAATCCAACATACAGACTAATAAGAAACAACAAGGAAAAAGTCTCTTGATGTTAGTTTTAAATATAAAATCAACTCATTCCATATTTTCAGCGTTCAAATGTGAGAAACTGTGGTGCAAAATATTGAAATATAACCTTTTGGATGATTTTCTCTCAAACTGGATTTATCAAAAAATTTCATTGTTTATTATTGTTTTTTGTTAATTCTGACATAATACCTGTTTTTTATATCGGGGGGGCGTATTACCAATCATTTCAAGATTTACGAAATTTCTGATACAAATATGCTAATCCGTGTATGTAAAACTACTCAATGAAAGAAAGAACATCCCATAATTTCGGTATACCTAAGAAACTATTCATCACGCACACGTAATTCAAAGGTGATTAAGTTCATTAATTCCGCATTGAAATCATAGTTTTGCGGGTTCAAAAGAGCATTTCTGTATAAAATATTTGGAAATTACACAAATGTGTTGGCATTTATGTGAAGTCGTACTCATATGTATTTTAACCTGTATGCTCTCATGTAGGAGAAACACAAGGTGTCTACAAACAGTGATGGGCAATAGCGACGTGATCTTACATCATCTCATACTACATAATAGTCCTACGAAATAATTTCATACCCTTTGTCTTTTTTAATTACCAAAACAGCTGAATAGTTTTGGGTACTACCCTAGTACTATTAAGGGAAGCGTGGTATTTTAATAAGTGTATTTAACTTCCGCTTTAAGTCATCTATACCTGTTCATGTAAGGTGATTGACCCCATCTTTTTCCACTTCTATTCTACACATTTTGTTCGGAGGATATGCTCCAAAGTTTGTGACCAAAGTACACCTAAGTCACTTAGTATATTTACCCTAGGGTTGGCATTATGATATTGGCCTTCCCGAGTGTTATCTCCTGTGTACTTGTCAAAGGTCATGTTTCATCTTATGGTGAATGAATATAATTTGACATACCTCAAGCTACTCTCCTGGCATTCTTCTCAACTACGGTAAGTGCACTTTTGCCCTGGTAACTGTACGGTGGCTTTGACCGAAATATATGACCAACTCTAGAGCATGGCATGACTCAATTGGTACCACCACACATCCAACCTATAGAGCAAAAGGAAATATAATAAGAAATTAAAAGAATTATCATTTATGGGCTGCTTATTTAAAATTCCTAAATAAATCTTTCTTTCCACAATGAGAATGCATTTACGGATGGTAAAGCAACGTTTAGAGTCCTACAAAGATCACAATTAAGACTTTTCCCCTCCAAACCCACACAAAAAAAACGCGTTTATTAACGTTTTGAAAATCTTGTTAAAAATGTTTGACACAGTAGTACATGGTGGTGGTGGTGGTGGTGTGGTGATGGTGACGGTTGACGATGATGACGACTATTATATTGTTCTAACCATGTAAGAAAGAGATAAGAAGGAAACACATCAACCCACTTGGTTTTGAACCATCTTTCTGCCGCCTCATAATGCAATTGTTATTCATATTCTCTCAGTGGCCCTTCCGAGGATTCAGAATTTCTGGCTCGAGAAAATTCTTAGTTCGTGGTTGTTTCTTCATTGCGTACAGATTCCGGGTCATCGGGAATCAGATGATATGAATGCTGCGAAGTAATACTCAAACCGATCACCATGCCCGGGGGGTCCCTTGGATTTTGTCGAGAACCCATGCTCGTTCCGAAAAAAGATGAATAGCTGCAAATTCGGGACTAACCGTTAGGTCTATCAAATTAAAATTCTCAAGTTCTATATAGTTCCGCTGGGGGTACAAATTCCGTTGTGATTGTGACTGTTTTCAATGAGTACAAATAGGAAAAATTAACCTAAACATCTAGCAAAATAACCCTAAGTGTGATTTTTTTCTTGGCAGTAGGTCACAGTTGTCATTTTTCTTGTATATTGGCTATTTGAAATGTTGTTTTTTTATGTTTGAGAACCGGTCCCCCGCAAGGGGTATAATCTCACTGCAAATTACCTTCAATCTTCAATCATTTTTATTTGTTTCATCCTAGAATAGTCCTACAGCAAAAACAATATAAAAACTTATCTAAATAATGCCATTATCAGTGAAAAATAATTGTTACAGATTAATCAAAAATATTTTGCATAAAAAATAGAGTTTTATAATACATTATGAGTGTAATTTCAAAAGATAGTATATAACTGGAAAAACTAGTGGAAATATATTTTACAAAACCAGTAAGGATTTTTTTTTTTTTTTCATATTACTGCTGTACCGTTAGGTGTATTTTTCACTGAAAACTAGTATATTGCCACCAAAACTTGTGCGTGGCAATTAGGACCGGTATCTTTTAACTGAAAATTTGTCCGTTAGAGGTCCTTTCAGAACCCCATAAGAGATGGGTGCCCAACGAATTCAAGACGCCCCCCGGTCCAACTTTCAACTTTAGTCCCAAACTTTCACTGATAAAGTTTCATCCTTTATTTTCAAACTGTGCAGTAAAGCTGAACATCACGATGTACTTACTTCTTAAAAAAAATAACGAAAACCACCAACAAATCACCCGGAGACAGCCGGAACATGTTGCAATATGTATAATATTCGGGGTTTATAAACGGACTCTTGAGACTTCTTTGTTGAACACAGTCAATATCGGTTTATTCATTTAGCTGAGTAGTGCCGAGGGAGGGTTGCCGGTTGATAGGCGTGTGTAAGTGATGCCACATTATGTGTTAAACATTTAGGATACTACAATATGCCATATACTTTTGCACTTTTACGTGTTCGGATATAGAGTTTTCAAAATGTCTTAGTCATGATTGCTCGCCGATCATCGATTGCGACAGAAGGATTATGATCAAGGGTCTCTGTTGCATCCCTTCCTTTTTGTGGCAGGAGAGATGGATAACAGATTAAAATCGGATTCTCCATGTTCAACTAAAATTTGCAAAGGAAAACTCATTTAACGTCCAAGAAACTGAGTCTGTTAGTAAGAACTCCCTCCATTTTTTGAGGTAGAGAAAAAAGTAATTCAAAGAGATTAAAAGAACACACAACTGTTCGTGGCAGGTAGCCAGGAGACCTGTTCCTGGAGTGTGGGTAGTGGTCTGAAACTCCAGGGTGTGCTTGCACACGGCCAGATAGTACCTTTAAGGATTCTTCTATATTCTCCCCTCCCCAGATATCCATTCCTGGGTCGGTAACCTCCTATTTTCAAGAATAATAATTACGACCCTAGAGAATAGCCCACGCGGCATTGCGGGTGTCCTATGAATTAAAATAGTCATTGTATATATTTTTTATCAGCTACTAACATGCATAACGGATTAAAGGTGCTTTTCCCGATCGTCTTTTGAGACCCCCTGACTTTAATACCTGTAAGTAGTATCAATTCTGAAATCATGTAAGCCGTATATTTGCTCATTGTTGTCCTGAATGTCGCCTTCCAATCCATTTCTTTCCGAGAAAAATACGAAAACTGCCTTTTAAATTATAGTTTTAACTATCAATATTAGCGCAGTGGTGAATAGGACATTGCAATAAGCATTACCGCTTCTACCAGTAAATACCCATGAAATTCGGTGGGTGATTTATCAATGTGGCAGAGTGAAGCAACTATAGTTCCGCGGAAGCCATAGTCGAGCTCCATCGACGATGACAGGATAAAGCGTGAAACTAAATGTTGTAAATAGTAGTAGAGTATAGTAGTAGTAGTAAGTGTAGTAGTAGTAGTGCAGCAGTAGCAGCAGCAGCAGTAATAGTAGTAGAAGAAGAATCATCGGCCCAGCCGTTTGGTAGTAGAAGGCAAAAAAATAGTACCTTTAGTGGCCCAAGACAGTGTGTGTGTGGATTAATAAATGTGGTATCGCACAATTGTGAGACGTTTTTGTTCATAAATTAAAAAAAGGAAACATTCCTGCGCCTAAAATTTCACTGGGGTAATGAGAAAAATATGAGCTTTCTCTTCTGATACCAAACTCCCTTTATGGAGTAAAGTGAGGGGGACGGGGTTGGTCCGCTCGGGTCACCCCATCGGTCAAGCGGTCATTTAGTAGGAATTTCAAAATAAAGAATAATATTATAGTCTCCTTTTTTACCACGTTTTTCAATATACCTGATGGGGGATGTTTAGGCCTGTTATAAGTATCCCGTGTATGGTTTCCCATCTATACTGCAAGCGCCAATTGAATCCACACGCTGAAGGGTCTCAACAATCTTCTCGTATTCGAATCTTTGTCGTTTATTACGTTCACTATAGCATTACCAACCGCGGGTTCGATTCTCTGGCCACTCGGGCAATCAGCGTCCAGCCACCAACTGAACTGAAATTTTAGTTGATAATAATTATGTAACCCAACTAGATTCTCCTAGCTCGTGGATCGACAATCAGTATATATATAGAGGACTTAGTTGAAAATGAGAGGTAAGCACTATCCAGCAATTGATAATTGACGAATTATGTGTATTATTAATCACACACATGAGCTAGTAAAATCTCAATCCCTTGGCACAGTTTAGTAAGCTTTCATTCAACAACTGTATTTAGAAAATACACCCCTATTTTTTTGGGTAATGACATATTATACGCATATCACACAAAGGTCAGTTCCATGTAAATGTAATGTACAGTACAAGCCATTGAACTGTGTCCTTGGTGATGAGCTTATTGTAACTCATATATGACAGGCACTAAAAATCTACGGTCATTATAATAGAATGGTCCCTTCTAATTCCTTGATGATTAAGAAATGCTGTTAGACTTTTGGGTAAGTTCCAAAGGTTATCGAACCTCGACCATTATTTCAAATAGTTAACCATTGTATACTCTTAAACCTAGAAGTACCAAGTAATCAATAAACTCCTAAACAAAAAAAGGGTTTCCCCTTTTTTCCCACCAGACGGCCTGTATTTGTCGACTTATATAACCAGTATTTTGTGTCATCTGTGTAAGAGATTTTTTTGTTCGTACACCATGCTCCGTGTCTTAATCGTACGCGAGTTTTAGTACGGCGCGATAATGCTGCGCAGCGCATCGCTTAATCTCCTTCAAAGTTTAATCATATAGTAAGTGGGCTTCGGAAAATACTGATATTTGTAGCCCTGTATTGCTCGTTCATGCCTTCAATAAAGCAGAGGTTTTTGGAATTCTAAAGTGTGTGCTTTACCTATAAAAACAAAAGGCCCAGTATCAGTATACATCATGTAATATCATAATGGACTATATCCTCACTGATTCCTCATAAATCTTCCTATTTCTGGGCACCATATTTGTGTAAAATGGTAGTCGGGTCAAAAAAAAAGCGCTACGCAAACATTATTCTTATGTTTCGGATTTTCAAGTCATAACTCACACAAAAATCGGGAATTAAATCATTAAACTTGATTGGCACTGTTTTTAAAATTTCATAGACGTCTAAAATTCTGGCGAAGCTATATCTCAAATGTCAATATTCCTAGATACTGTTCCTATATCTTGAGCGTGGGTAATTTTAGGATAAAACTTTCCAGAAATAGGATCTAAATTAGCCATAAAATGCACTCGCTCTTACAAAACATGGGCAGTGCCCATTCCTTGTGAGAGGATAATATAAATATTATTTTACTTCACCTGTGAACCAAAATGTCAAGATCCTCTCCTTTCATTTTCTCCGCTCCCAATGTCCTTGCTTGTATTAGTCCTAATTCCTCTCATTGGGGCGGTATAATCGGATGGGAACCTCTTGTATGTTGGCAATGTCGTCTTCCAGTGGTTCCTTTAGATGTTCTGAGAAGTAAACAAGTGTTATGACGCGATGAAGTCTTTTTTTTAATGAAAATACAAAAACGCTTCAACTGACTACTCAACAATCAACGAAATCCTATTGACAGAGGTTGACAAGAAGTTTTACTAATTCCATTGACCTGTTGCCAGTATCCGTGAGAAATTACGTCATGTGTCATCTGGTTTTCGAAGCAGTGATACGCATGCGTATTGACAGAAATTTTTAAAACAATATGACGTCAGTGCTCACTTTTGAAATGAATTACGTGAAGCTCAAATCTTAATGTGCATACAAATTATGAAAAGTTTCCATACCCCATAGACTTCCGTCTCAAAAACAAACATATATCTTCGATGAGATATATGTGACCGTCCAGGATGCTGTGTGCGTCCTCACAGTAGACCATGCCTCGTTGTGAAACCCAGATGAACTATGCTCGTTTTTGGGAATCTTCCCGTGGGTAAGCTTATCGCGGCATCTTAAATAAAAACAAAACAAACTTTTTTATTTTTACGATTTCTTAAATTTTATTAAAAAGCTTCCACCAATACTGATTCAATATTTATACAAATCGTTCCCAGTAAAGGTTTAACTCTGACAAGAAATGTTCAGAAATAATCTGCCTTCTGCAGTTACCACAAAATAGGTTATTATCATTACATGTTATTGGACGGATTGCGTCAGCAAAATCCGGCTTATGAATGGCAATGTCTGGATGTAAGGACATGTGTGTACGTATGTCGTAGTGTGTGTGTCTGCTCATTTCAAATCCATTTTGAACCCCGTTGAAAGTTGTTCCATTTTCCAGGACGGACTAAAGTTTCAACTGTTTTTAACCTGTTTTGTAACTGGTCTTAACTGAGTTCAATTGGTCAGTAAAAACCTAGTTGAAAATTGTTCGATTTTCATTCACGGAATCAACTGATTTAACTGGAGTTCAACTGGGATCAACTGATTTCAACTTGATCCAGTTGAAACAGTTCATGGATAACTGGAATTTTGACCTGGGTGGACACAAAAAGTAAACCTGTTGCCATAATTTTTTTTCCAGATGGAGCTAGAGTACCCAAACTTAGATATATTGTAGGGAGGGCACAATCCCCTACTAACTATGTAATCAATTCCCCCAGGGTTCTCCCCTGGGTCTGACGAGGGGTGGGGAAATGTAAAAGAGTCCCATTTTCACAAAAAAGGTCAACATTTTGCCATAACTTTTTTCCAGATGAGCTAGAGTAACCCAAACTTAGATATATTGTAGAAGGCCCCAGCCCCTACGAACCATTCCATCAGATTCCCCCAGGTCCTCCCCTGGGTCTGACAGAGGGGGTGGTTGGAAATGTCCAAAAGTCAACATTTCACAAAAGGTAACATTTTGTGCACATTGTCATTTTTTCCAGATCAGCTAGATTAACCCAACTAGATATATTGTAAGAGGGCCCAAGCCCTACTAACTATGGAATCCATTCCCCCCGTGTCCTCCCCTGTGTCTGACAGGGGGTGGGGAAATGTCAAAAAAGTCAACATTTCCACAAAAAAGTAAACATTTCACAATTTTGCCCATAACTTTTGCCTTCCAGATGAGCTATAGTACCCCAACTTAAATATATTTGGAGGAGGGTCCAAGCCCCTACTAACCAGTTAATCCTTCCCCCCAGGTTCCTCCCCGTGGTCTATAAGGGGGTGAGGAATGTCAAAAAAGTGGGTCAAACATTTCACAATTTGCCATAACTTTTTTTTTCCATCAGATGAGCTAGAGTACCAAACTTGAGGAGGACACAGCCTACTCCCATGTCATCCATTTCCCCCAGGGTCCTCCCCTGGGTCTGACAGGGTGGGGATATGTTTAAAAAAGGTCACAATTTTCTGAAAACAATTCAAAATCTTTTTTTCTATATGGTTAGAGTAGCCAAACTCAATATAATTTTAGTCTATAACTAAAGTGTTTAGACCTATGCATTTGATAAACTCCTAGCTGACCGCCTTACTGCCCGATATGGAGTGTTTTGTTTGTGAGGTTTGGGGTCCAACAGCCCCTTAGCGTCAAAAGGCCTTCCATGCAGGCAGACTTGCTTATGGACTTTTTTTGGTTACTCCACCTTCTTTGCGTCAAGTATAGGCTATACATACACAATGTAACATGTATTCAACGCCCAGAGCTGCACATAACCCTAGGGAGAAAAAAAGCAATCCG
Organism: Ophioderma brevispina; assembly: GCA_023653785.1. Taxonomy (NCBI): domain Eukaryota; kingdom Metazoa; phylum Echinodermata; class Ophiuroidea; order Amphilepidida; family Ophiodermatidae; genus Ophioderma; species Ophioderma brevispina. Next base: position 11,417 of record JAMKCH010029399.1, read on the forward strand.
TCCATCCCGCATTGGCGGTTTAAACAGATTTTAACCGAATAAAGGGTTTAATTACTTTAGTACACATTAAAGGAGTCTACGGCAATATTACAGGTAGCTTTTTGGGTGTTATAGGTTGTAAAATACTAAAATAAATACACACCTACCACAATCGCTTGCTACTTGAAACAATTGGGATATTTCCATTGTGTGAATATTATAGGAGAAATCCCTTTTTATTTATTGACCTTTTTATTTATTGTTGTACGTGAAACGTGAAGCCTTTTGTTTGATCGAGCCAATTACAAGTAAATAATGCCCCCCCTCGCTCATGAAATCCGCTTGATAGATCTACCAGGTGCATGGTGGATTAATACCGTCAGCTGTAATGTAGCAGTCATAGTCAACAACCACATACCAACTGAAATACCATTGCTATTGTTGTTTCATATAGACATTTTTAAGATATTGATCCACAGGTGCTAGGTGATTCCTACCTCAGCTGTATGTAGCCGTCATAGTCAGCAACTTACATACCAGGCATACATTGCCTTGTTGTTTCTATAGACAATGTTTAAAGATATGAATCTGACAGGTGCTTGGTGGAGTAATCTTAACTGTAATGTAGCAGTCATAGGCAACATACACCTGAGGTCTGAATCCACCTTGCACCGGCAGCATATCATTTAATACGTCCTATAGAAAACAACAAAAGTAATGTTACGCCTGGTATGTAATTGCTGACTATGACTGACACATACAGTGAGGTATTAATCCGCCTTGCACCTGGCATATCCATATCTTTAAACATATCTAAAGAACCAAAGCGAATTGTATGTCTGGTGGTGAGTTGGCACAGCCATAGTCAGCAACTTACATACCAAAATACCATTGGCCTTGTTGTTTTCCTGTAATTTTTAAAAGATATTGATCGCCTCGGTGCAAGGTGGTTAAACCTTAGCTGTATGTAGCGCCTATGGGGGAACAGCTTGTCATGAGTTGCAAAAAAGTGTGCAATAGCCTTTCATTTGTCAGAAATTCCCATCAAACATACTATTATGCCAATTCTTTGGTCAGTGGCTCTTGCAAATGGTTCTTCAGGCAACCAGTCGCCTTTCGACCATTTCAGGCCTCTGACTCAAGAAAAGTTAAATTGAGTCATCCTAATATATAGCATCACACAGATGTATCACGGGACAACTATTGTACTATACCTCGACTATCATGACGAACTTAATACAGTGTCATCCATTTATGTACATTCTAAAAATCCAAATTGTTTCAAATCATACAGTGATTGTACATGCAGTATGGGTTCATTTTCGTGTGTTTCAATATTTCTTCCTTCACAACTTTAAAACTGGTGTCTTGTCACCAAGTTTTAAGACATTTGTTTGGGAAAGACCCGTCTTCAACATAGAAATCAAAATATGAAAACACTTGAAAGTGCAATCAAGACATGAGGACCACGTCCTCCATCAAGTCTATCACTCATATCCTGCTTCACATCAACTATACGTCTCTACGAAAAATGAAAACCTTGCATGAAAACATGACATTGTGTTTGAGAACCTTTTCTAGAGTGTTGACATTTCAACATGTCTGCATAGCGACAATTCTCAAAACGGTTCATATGACGTCTATTGCCGACAAACCATTTTTACATGTATGGTAAAACCACTCTTTAAACACTTTAAGTGTGCCTTAAAATACAAAAGTCTTAGTGTCAACTCCCGTTTGTGTATAAGGCCCGCCCCCCAAAAAACAAAAAATTTGCCGTTAGAATTCTACCAAAACTCTGGTCATTGATGGGGTACATCAACGAGACCACATAACATGAAAAAATTAAAATCATTTGTATACCGATCAAAATATCTGTCCAAACGATTTTCATGACGCTCTCATAATTCTCCCGCGAAAAATAAAACCACTTTTCTCGAAGGACTTTTTCCATATTTTTTTTATAAGTTACTACTACTGACTCCAGTACGATTGTGGCAAAACAATGTTTTTCAATGCCCACCCACCAAAATGCCGTATTATATTTATCCTAATAGCATAACAAACGGCCATGCGATTTTGATATTGTTGCCAACACAATATGTCAAATGATATTCGGCAATTTACATTTGGCAAAAATAATTTAGTCTTAAAACTGGCGGCGCGAAAAAACACAAATCTGGGGTCCCACATGGACACACGTCCTTAATTAATGAAATTTTGTATATTCCACTAGGCTACTTTTTCAGCTGATTTTCTCGTCTTGATTTCTTATTTAGGCGAATAAAATCTTTCCTGGAGGTAAGAGTTTAACAAATAAAACATATTTTCATTTCATAGAATTGAATTTAACGTCAGCAGCTTGATTTTTTATTCGTGTTACTGCACGGCAATTGTTTGTTGTTTGTATCTATTGGTTGTCATAGTTGATTCCGAAATTTTAAAGGCTCAAGTGGACTTAGATTTACTTCTTATGTTATTTCAGATAACATATTCCAATATTGTAATGATTAGTTTTAAAATTACTATAAAGTTAGTATGCTTCGACTTCTTAATATCCAAAAGGTATTTGATAGTTATGCTTGCGTCAGAATGTAAACCAATATGCTAGATTAAGGCAATTTGTTAAAAATGCACAGTTGCTTGGAACCTTGCACTGTTACTGACTCCGGATATCTAGGGTCACGAAGACTTGATGAAGAGTATCCTTGCGGCTTGAGATATTCGTTAAAAGAGCTTCCTGTAGCTTCTTTCCTTCCTTTTCGTTATCCATACCTCCCATATTTGTCAATGCCCCTGCATCTCCCATCAAGCCAGGGCCGTTCTTGTCAGCATCTCTGGTATTCATGAAATATGGTTTATGTGATGCGGTGGTTATTAGCGACTCCAACATTTTTGTGACTATTTTTGGTCCATAGTGTTCTTTTAATATTTCTTTCTTGTTTACCAATCTCATATCGTTAAGATAAGTCAATGCATCTTCTCGAAGAACTTCCGCATCATTTCTTCATTCAACTGGATTTATCTGGAAGTCACCTTCGTATCGCCACACCAACAGATTCTTGAATAAAAACTGTTTCACTGGTTCTCACTTCTGCCTTGTTGTCGATGTTTCTCTTTTGGGGTCATTGTTTTCTGGACTGGGCTTTGGGCTCCGGTTGAAGAATTCGTCCACTATCGACCCCGCTGACTTCGTCCATCTTTCCATGATGATTTTCCGATGATCTCCCTGCGGGGCAGACGTCGTTTATGTTTCCCCTTTTGCGTGGAATGGCATCTCTGTTTCTTGTTGGCTTGAATTCATCAGCTTTGATTAAAACTTCTTTTGAGTTCCCCGCATTATAATTCGCTTAAAGACACAAATTAAAATAATAATTTTACTAAATAGTGATTAAGTGCGTGAAAGTACTCGGCAAGCTGGTTCATTCTACTTGATCTGATGTGAGTCAAATTTCTAATCTTTTTTAATATTTATCATTTAAACTTCCTGGTACCAACCCTCGCCCCAATTTTAAGTTTTTAGTCCTTGATAAGGATTTGTTTTTTGAATATTAAAAAGTTTTCTTTGCTTCAATAAGTACGAATCTACATCTTTTCATTAAAGGATGCATCAATCCGTAAGAGTTAAATCAGTACTATACACCGAGAGTGAAAGGAAATTCCATTACTCGAACACCCAGAACATTTTTTTCCTTCATACGTGAGCTAATTAAAGCAAGACGTGAGATTTTAATGTAATTTTTTTTTGTGTATTAATTAACATAGTAACCCCAATTAAGATATTCACCTAAACTGCTTAATTCACAAGGTTGGAGATGATCTGATTGTCGTTTTGATATCGTAAACCTTAGTGTGTACCATACACTGTGTATAAATTTCAGGACCCTCCGGCATTTTATAACAACGTTGTGAATTTCTATATGAAGGAGAGCGGATTTTGAGTCTGAGCTATGTCACATGGTGCGTGTTGGCAATGCATTAATGGCACATTCAAAACACGATTTTTCGAAAATCTCTCTTAGTCGTTTAATTTCAAATTATCGAAATAATAAACGGTTTATATCAGTTGATTTTAAATACGTTGTTTCGATAAAGTCAAGTTTATCTATAAATTATAGTTTGCATTAATAAACAGTTTTGCGGAGAAAAAAATTTATTTGTTTATTGAACAAATATTTGTTTCGAAAAACATATTTTATAAAATTTAAAAAGCCAAATTAAAAAAAACACATTATTTTTGGATCAATGAACAACACGGTTTATCGGCAATAAACACTTTATTGAATTAGTACACATTGGTCTTGCCATATACTCATGTGGAATCTATGTACTTCCTCCGGTGGAAAACCTAATTGAGTACTCATCATATCGTCGTGGTCACGACATAGTGTCGAATCTGATTTTTTGGTCAAATTGAGTTAATAGTTGATTCTGGTTGCATTTTATGTACTCTTTAATTGTACCCAAAAATAAAAGTGAAATTACATCTCCTAACCAAAATAGCCGCAGTCGAATAACACCCATTTGTATAAAGCGGGTTTCACAAACAATCGAATTCGTATTCAATAGCTTTTCGTGTCCAAATATCTCAAAGCACCCAGATAAATTGCGAACGAATACGTATCCGCTGGGACAAAGATTGCTACTTCAGTGATCAAAATCAATAATAGGTCTGTCAAGATTTAAGGCAATCGGTGAATTTTACCTTTCTATACTTCATGAGAGATTTGTCATGTTATTTCACATTTTAATTTTTGTGTTTTAATTATATTGCTTGTACTAATTGAAACCTACTGTCTGTGTGTCGTGAAAAAGAATTATCCAAGTTTTAACATTTGTACAAATAAACCAAATTTATCACTTTTAGGGGGACATAGTGACATTAACCCTCGTATTACCAAAGGGGAGGAGTTACCACCCCAGGTAAACATTCCTCCGTTGAGCAAAAACGTTAAAAACTTTCGTAAAGTCTTCCATATAATTATTTCACATCCTTCCGGTCATTTTGGCTAAATAAATGTGAAGGTAGCACCGTCACCGGGGTTAGCATCGAAGTCGATTGGTGAGCAGAGTGGTTCTATTACCTCTATTACCCATTATTGAAAATGCAGCATTCTGATTGGTCAGTTTACTGCCCATTATTATGCAACAATGAGCCGCTAATCGCATTTTCTTATCATATCTTTATTTTCATTCATCAGCATACAAAATACACATAAATTAGACCTATTACCTTAAAACCTATACAAACAAACAAACAAAATAAAATAAAGTTGTTTTAGTTAAAAGAATAGAAATAAATGATTTGTAGTATCACCTATGGGCTCAAAATGTATCCTCGGGCGGAAAAAATAAAAATAATGGCCGCCATTATTTAGTTTTTCTGACCTCGGGCACATTATTCGCCTATAAATGATAATGCACTACCCTTTAGTAATTAGTTCATTTGTGGCTCTGAAATTATGTTGATTAAAACGAGTCATTTTCCATATCATTTGGGACCAAAACCCGCATGAAGATCCGATATTCCTACCTATTTTGATGCAAAATTTCATTTTTGCATTTTATACTCTGATGTGTGTCTGTGGAAATGAACAATTTCGCCAACTTGTAACTTTGACTTCATTGTGACGCCGTCATGTTGAAAACAATAGAAAACGGAGGACCAACGCTATCAACTGATGGTACCAACATCAAAATCATCTATTGCTTTATAATAATGAATTCCCGCGGTGTTTACCACCCCACCCCTTAGTAAACTGTGTTACAAAAATAATACTTGGTAAGTATATTGTCAAAGTTTGATTTTCTTTGATGTTAATTTGGATATTCTGCAAACTAAATAATTATAATACATCATTTAAAAAACTCGCCTTTCGGGAACAAATTGATATTTTCTTTGGGAAGTTGTTGTATTTAGCGTTAGTGCCCTCTAAATTGTTTAGATTATGTTAGATTTTACTATTGATAATAATACCCATTTAACTGTTAATTCGTTTCAAGTTTGGTATATATTTATATGTACATTACTTTAAATATGGAATGAGAAATTTAAGAAATCGAGAAAAATATGGTTGTTATAAAGTTGTATAGACCACTTTTATCCTCCAAAACCTTTTGAGTTATGAAACATTATGAATTGTAGATAACATGCACAACAATGTTTGTGTTCCTTAGAACGCATTTTCTGAATCCGTTGTATGGTGATATTTTAGCACAAAAAGTCCGCTCTAGGTGCGCTCGCGAGTCCAGGGTGCGCTTGGGTTTCATGCGACGTACTAAACTAGAAAAATCCTCTTTTCCACTCTCTTTTCTACTCTTTTACGGAATAAACGTCAATACTATGATGTTACGGAATAAACGTCAATACTATTATGCAGTTTATTCCGTTATAAGCCCGGGGGGCACTTGTATTCAAAGGTGGATATGATGCGTGAACAAGAAAACGCGTAAAAGGGTCTCTTTTTTCGAACAGTCGATGTACGCGCGTACATTGATTTGGGTGTCAAAAACAGCAAAATATGGAAAAAAAAGTATGTTTTTTTCGTAACCCTGAAATTGTGATGTACGCAAGATCAAAATCATCAAAAATATTGTAATTTGGAAGTAAAGTAACATGAGCAAAGCCAGATAATAAGGGTATATTTTCAACACAATGCATTGCTTACTTGTTCAGGGTAGCAAAACTGATAAAAAGACTTGTTTATGGTAGCAAAAACAGACAAAAATGCTTGTTTAGGGTATGTTTTTAGTCCGTAGAGATACTTGTTTAGGGTGCATTTTGGAAGTCCATGTTCACGCATCATATCCAGTCTGTGCTATATTTTACAACGAACGATAAGCCAACATTGAAAGTTTTCCGTTTTAACGGCTTATGAAAGTCGTTTGTATACAAATTTGCTGTCGAATACGTATTCGACTCCTATATAACACAGCGAATCAAACATTTGGGTTTTGACAAACTGTCAAATCACATTCAGTGGCCATTTTGAATAAGAAATCAGTTGTTTCTTGGTATTTTAATACTGTCGTCAGTTAGTAACCATTCATGTCTTTAACATACACCACTTAAAATAGCCACTCCCTTTTATTTTCATTTACATTCACGCTTCATAAGTAACTCAAACTTTCAAACGCCGTTTTCTCAGAACTAGCATTTATGCTGATTCGACAGTATGCAGAACCCACGACGATATGGTTTATGGATTTCAAATACAGTAGCTCATTTCGCCGTTACATCTAAAATCCATACCCACCGTTTATGCTTTACCTAAATCTTCAACATAGGTGGTGTGAATTTCAAATGGAACAGAGCAAGCGGAGCAATTTAGAAAACACATACGTCTGTGTTTGTTTTACCAAGTGACTAATATTACTGTGAACTCTGATCACAGATTAGACACGATTAAGCGATTATTCCTCCAAGAAAATGAAGTTCGATCAAAATAACGCACCACAATTATGAAATAGTGAAAAAATAATTTGTTGGTAAAAGATTATAATAAATTTAAATTAAAAAAAAAGATTTTCAAAAGCAATCAATGAATGGAGTTTGATTATTACTTCATATTTAAGACTATTTCACTCGAGAAATCACTTTAACAACTAAACACAAAAGACATGATTTTAAAAGCCCACTCACCAAAGTAATCCTTTTCTTGTATTTCACGAGGCTTCTCTATATGACTGATGGAAAAATGATGCACTATGAAAGCGACGTTGGAGAAGAAACAAATAACTGTGAGCAACGTGAGCCCCGTGCTGAGTAGACTCATTCGCCTTGCCATTACTGTCTCTTGTAATTTCAGCTCACCGGATTAAAGGGAACTCTGTACAAAAATTTGGAAGACATGTAATTCTTTTTTTTTTAATTTATAGGTAGATAAAGGCATGGCAGGGTAGTCTTTGAGCCAATTTCTGAACGGGCCTTATAATTCGAGTTTGCTTCACCCATCTGATGATTAATTTTTCCATATGTCACCTTGAAAGGGTGTCCTCCTGACTAGGATTAGGTATGTTTCCTCCACGAAAAGCTGCACATTTGTTTTATGAAAAACTGCCATTGTGATTTCACTATATATCCCTTACGAGCCTAGAGCAAAAATGACTAACAACCTGACGAACACCGCAAAAAAGGAGGTAGCGGTATTTGTGTTGTTAGATCTAGGAGCACTTTCCAGTAAACACAAGGCAGAGGTCTGCCTCGTGATTTTTTTTTTAAAGTGGCAAAAATGGCATTTAGGGATTTAAGGGATATATAAGAACTTAACACCTGAAGTAAACGAAATAAGGCGTTACTTTCCTGCAGCTGCAGTGAGCTTAAACATTAAAGCGTCCAAGGTGGCCACCGGAATTGAAGGAGTCATTTTTTGTTAAATGAACTTAAATTAGCAAATTGTTAGGATAAGAATGCGAGCGATATTTTGAGAGCACCAAAAAGAGAATTTATAACATGAATGTATTTTGTGCACATGTTCTTACCTCAAGATGGCGGCATTTATACCCGCTCTAGGGAACCTAAATCAAAGAGAACACACACACAGGCACGATAATTGTTATCACAGCACAAATAATACACCCACGCTCTTGTACACACATTTGTAATATAAATATATATAAAAGTATAATATAACTATATATATAAATATATAAGTTATAAATATATATTTATAACTTATATATATATATATATATATATATTATATATATATATATATATATATATATTATAAAATATATATTTATAACTTATATATATATCGTACAAGATACATGTCTCCCACACTTGGTGCACACGCACACACAAGCATCATATACATGATTTATGTGGCTTACAGAGACACGTTACAGCAATCAATCAATTGCTGTTATGGAGGAGTTTTATCATAATATTTTATGTGTACACTTACCCGATTTCCGTATGAAATCTTACTCCAAGCGAGTAATTAATACGAGTTTCACATTCATTGGCGAATTCGCGAACAATCGGCTTCTTTTTCAGAGATGTTTAGAAAATCAACTCATATTATTTCTCTCTCATCTTTTATGCGAATATAATAATTTAAATCGCATTTATCGACAATATGTTAATTTTATTCACCAAAGTACTGATTCATATTTTCTGGTTCAATTATTGCCATCTGTTATTAATTGATTAACAATAATCAATAATTCCCGTAGTTATACTTGCAAGCTGTTGGTTATGGATACACACAATACACGTGTGCACGCGTTTACCCACACAAAACCATAGTGTAGCAAAGCTAGTACACATGCCATGCTGCTACAAGCCATTCCACGCGGCGAGATAATGCCCGGGTTATATAATATGTACAAACCTATACTGTGAATATACATATATTTCGCCATTTTTTGTACTTGTTGCATGCTAAGTTATCCCTTAAATCGCCACTTTTTGCCACTTTTCAAAAATCACGGAGCGGGCCCCTGCCTTGTGTTTACGGGGAAAGTGCTCCTAGATCTAAAAACTCAAATAACGCTACCTCCCTTTTTGCGGTGATCGTCAGGTTGCTAGTTATTTTCCTCTAGGGACGTAAGGGATATGCCATGCTGCTGGAAGCCACTGCATATTCCACGGATTAAAACCTGGGGTACTGCGTTTTATTCCGTTGAACACAAAGCTGGTACCAGCTTGGCATAAGTGGCGAATTTTGAATTAAGCTCATTATGAAATTAAAAAAAAAAAATACCATATTCTTACCGTGCTATTAATAATTATGTTTTTAAGAGCATGGGGCTAAAGCCCGTTACTATTCTCCAAAAGAGAGCCCAAATCATTGTCAAGACTATTAGAGTGATACGTATTATCATTAGATCATTGAAACTTATAGGAATTTCTATAAATGTTTTACACAGGGCAATAATGGAGTTAGCGCCTTTTTATATTGATTAGTAGTATAGATAGATAGATGATGTCTCATGGTCGCGTCTTAACCTTTAGAAAACCTGTATGTATATACAAGCTATGGTGTTACCACTAAAGGCATTTCCAGCATGGGTCTGTACTTCCCAAATAGTCTAAAAGTGCTTAACCACTACAAGTAGTGGGGGCGTAATACAACATCATAGTAAACAGTATTATTTACAGGTGACTATCTTTGGAATTAAGCGTGCTCAATCCCATTACAGGAGAGCGTGAAATAAATTTCAAATTATAGACCTCTGGAAAGGCAACCGTTACTCTACAGGTTATGGTGTCACGACTAAAGGCATTTCCAGCATGGGTAGCATTAGTATATATACTATAGTAGATTCAACCCATCGTGTCATCAGAGGAAAAGTTTTGGACAGCGTCGATTAGTTGGGAGAGGAGCCAGAAAAAGAAAACATGTGGCGTGATTCACCTGTTTCATGAACGAACTAAGCTATAATCTGGCCTTTCATGTTGACTTCATTTTCACATGGAGAGTGCAAAGACTTTTGTGCTCCTTTGTATCCAAAACACAGGGGCTCAAAAGTCAGTAACATTAATTCACCTGATACATTGAATGCCACTGAAGTAAATACGATTAGTCAGAATGTTTTGAGAGTAGCTAAAAATGCGCTTACGTTGACTTGAATACTTTCATTAAGCATATATAATTGATTATTCTGGTATCGGATTCCATGTTTCAATAGATTTACGTGGAATTTTGAATTTCCACCCACTGAACATGCGCCTCATTCAATGCACATACCTTCAGAAAAGTACTAGAGGTGACACGATGGGTTAAATCTACTATAATAGAGAGAGAGGGGGGAGAGAGAGAGAGGGAGAGAGAGAGAGAGAGAGAGCGTGTGTGTGTGTTCCATTTGAGCTCATTTGATAAACTCCTTTTATCAATAAACGCGGTTTTTCAGTAGATAAACATTGTTTTTCGACAAACTCAGATTTCGAAAAACAGGTGATATTAAAGATGATAAATTGGGGTTTTTTCGGTTCGACCAACTTAGTTTATAAGGTGAAAAACTGTTTTTCGAAAAATATCGTCTTTCGATAAGCTCAGTTTATCAATAAACACGATTTGTCAGTCGATAAACAGTATTTTTTTTTCAATTAGATGAACTAAGTTTATCGATAAACACGCTTTGTCAGTAGATAAGCAGTATGTTTTGGTGTGATTAGTTTATCGAAAAATACGGTTTAGATGTATCAAGCACATTCTTATGCTGATTTGTCCTGTGTACTAGTCTAGTTGTGTTTTTGTTTGTTTGTTTGTTTAATGTGTATATGTATGTGTATTTTAGTTACACCATTGTCCACAGGTGGTAGAAGGCTACAATGAAGAAAGCAGTGCAATGAGAAAGCAGTGCAAGTAATATGGAACATGGGCGCTTTTAACGACTAACAAAGTATTTTTGTCTTTGTTGCAAATGAAGCCCATGCATGAGAAAGCAGTGCAAGTAATATCGGACACTTAAAGTATTTGGGCGCTTTTTAGGAATAACAAAGTATTCTTTACCTTTGTTAAATTTTATATGCAGACTGTCCTATCAACGAAATTCTACCGCGATATGAGAAAATATGTAAAAACTATTAATGTATGCCCCTAACTATATTTTTGAGCATTTTTGATGCTTAATCACTGTTTTATTTGAAGTAACATGTAAATTCAATGGTGTCAACTAATTATCACCTGCACTATAGGTAATACCGGACGTAATTGGGATGACGTCATTATTTGCATATTTCGGTCTAATTAGGCTACAAATGAAATTGATCTTTCATGCAAATAAAGGTTTAAGTGGTATAGAATGAATAAATTTTTCTTTGTGTAAACTGCATTTATGCTTATGCAAATTATGCAAATGAGCTTAAGGGTCCGGTATTACTTCCACTTACCTACCACCTTTTTGATTTGCCCTAAATCAACCCCCTCTTCATTATTTTTTTTTCTACATTTTTTTTCTTAATGGGCTTTTATAGTCTTTGTGTTCTTTATATATGGATATGTATGTTACCTGAATGAAGATTGTAATAAAAAACATGATAATAAAAAAGCACTTTGGTTTTCAAATAATTTATCGCGACAAACATTGTTTCTTGCCCCGAAAACTTATTTATCACTCAAAAAATGTTTTTCAATTGAAAAAAAAAAAAAAAGTTTATATCGTCGAAAAAGCGTGTTTTTCGAATCATTGTACATTTAGCTTCCATGTAGACACGGGTACATTTTGAAACGTGCGATCCCTCAGAATTTTTCCACAAGTATCATCCTTTGCATGCGTTAGCCCTCGCCTGCAAAGAGTCCAAAATCAGCCCCGAAAAAAACTTTATCATGTTTATTCGGGAAAAAATCTTTTTAAGCATATTTTTCTTTTGACGTATTGTGCAATTTTACCGCTTTGTGGCATATTTTACAATAAATTTTCTCGTTGGTATATTTTTTTCCAAAAACTAGTATATATTTATCCAAAACCTGGTCCCCCCCCCATGTTAGGGGTATTTTTTAAGGGATAAGCAGCGATTTCTGTTTTCAAAACATCGAAAAATCATCAAAATTTCTATTTGGTACTGTTTGTTACTGGCATGGATGTCTAAACATAGCCTTCAAGTGGTTGCTTGAAATCCGTTTATTAAAGACAAGACAGTCTTTTTATCTATTCCTGTATTGCTATACTTGCGTATAAAATTCCGACTTGAGATTTAAAAAAAAAACCTTTCCCTGTGAATATCCCAGATTTATGTGTCATATTGTGGCACCATGACTGTACATTTGACCTCAAACACAAACATTATGATCTTGTTTTATTTGTAGATTTTGAGATGTCCATTTGCGGGAGATGGTAGACAAACGTCCTCAACTACTTCATTTTTTCATTACAATATAATCTATTTGTTTTTATTTTTATTCATTTTGGTCATTTAATCCAGATAAGGAATCCTTATCTCCAGATGGGGAATCTTATCTCCAGACAGGATCCTTATTTCCAGCTAGGGATCCTTATCTCCAGATGGGGAATCCTTATCTCCAGATGTGGAATCCTTATCTCCAGATGTGGAATCCTTATCTCCAGATAGGGAATCCTTATCTCCAGATAGGGAATCCTTATCTCCAGATAGGGAATTCTTATCTCAGATGGTGAATCCTATCTCCAGATTGGAAATCCTTATCTTCAGAATAGGGGTAATCCTTATCGCCATATGGGGGATCCTTATCGCCAGAGGAATCCTTTCTCCAGATGGGGAATTCCGTATCTCCATATGGGGGATCCTTATCTCCAGATGGGGAATCCTTATCTCAAGATAGGGAATCCTTATCTCCAGATGGGGAATCTTATCTCCAGATAGGGAATTCTTTATATCATGATGGGGCATCCTATTCCAGATAGGGAATCTTATCTCCAGATGGGGATTCCCCATCTCCAGAGGGAATCCTTATCTCCCGATGTGAATCCTTATCTCCAGAGTGGAATCCTTACCCCAGATGGGGGAATTCTTATCTCCAGATGGGGAATCCTTATCATCTAAGGACCGTATTTCATATTCAGCTTTGTTATTTCCAGCTAAACAGAGCATTATCTCGGATAAGGAACCTTATCCGACTAGTAAGTGATACACTTCCGCTTCCGTATACACGAAGAAAACGTCATAAGAGAATATATAACACATATTGGGAATCCTATTTCCAGATCAGGGAATCCTTTTATCCAGATAGGGAATCCTTATCTCCAGATGTGGAATCCTTATCTCCAGATGTGGAATCCTTATCTCCAGAGGGAATCCTTACCTCCAGATGGGGAATCCTTATCGCCAGATGGGGAATCCTTATCTCCAGATTAGGGAATCCTTATTCCATATAGAGGAATTCCTTATCTCAAGATAGGATTCTTTATCTGGAGATATGGATTCCTATATCGAAATAAACTGAACTATTAATTAAAGAACTAAATCTTGAATTAACATCCTTAATTGTCTGAGTTTATGGCAAAGCTGAACCACAATAACCGTATCTAATCTGAAGATCACACGCTGGAAACTAAATTAGCGTCCTTATATGGAGTTAATGAAGATTTATCTGAGGATAAAACAAAGCTGTAACTAAACCCACGCACAATTTGAATTTAGACGGTCCTTATATGAATTAGCAAAGTGAAATGCACACAACAAATAACGGGGAACTGATACACTGAACCCAAATAACGGGCCCTAGGGTATATGGCTAACAAACCTTATCCGGGATGTAGGGTTATCTATAAGGATTTTTCGGATATGCTTTGTTATATGCAGCTAAGGACAGTATTTCATATTCAGCTTGTATTTCCAGCGAAACAGAGCATTATTCGGAGATAAGGCACCTTATCCTGAAATAAGGATACACTTCCGCTTCCGTATACACGAAGGAGAAAAACGTTCAGAAGAGAATAATAAACATCTCTTTCTGTTGGGGAGCTCCTCCAAGGATACTTGGGAGGTTACGAAGAACCGTAAACGCCTAACGCGAACGCCTATTCTTACGACTGCCTTATTTGAAAATATATGGCACAGGAGAGTGTGAATCTGATAGACAGGCTTAAGGAAATAGGCGTTTGCGTTAGACGTTTATTGATTCTTGCAAACCATATCAATCTTTATTCAATATCTAAATACAACATACAAATGACACATGATAATTAGGACCCTGATCAAAAGGCCCATACTGACCTGATGTGTGGGTGGCGATCTGCCCTGAGCCCTAATATAAACGTTCCATGACAAAAAATAAAACAAAAAATCACACTAACAAAAGCGGGCAAGAACAACGACCAATACAAGACATGGCCCACGATTAGATTATTTCTACTCTTCCATAAATTTGAATTTCAATTGTTTCTTAAATGTTTGTAGTTTTAGACTGTTTTATGGTTTGTCTAATTTTGTGGTTTGTGAATTCCAAAATTTGTGAGGTCCACCAATTTCTTATACACAATTAGAATGAATATTCTAGTTTTATTGACATTGATAAGCTTGGGCACTTTCTTTTAGGTAGTGGTTCTGAGCAGGTCTGTAAATTAATTTTGATGAAAGGAAAGAAAGATTCGGATAGTTGGTCCGTGGGGGCCTTTATACATAAACCCCCAGGTTAAGTTTAAATGTGTCACATACATTAAGAACATTAAGTTTCGAAACAAGAGGTGCTGTATGACTTATATATGGGCTGTTACCGTTCTGATGGCCCATTTTGTGTTATAATTTTAGTATTTTATCTAAATAGGTTTTACATGTAGGACCCCGATTAGTATACCCATAATTTTCATAAGGCAATATTCAAACACAATACAATGGAATAATAATATTTGTTTTCAGGTACAAAATGCTATGTCCACATCAGCCCACGTTACATAGCAAACAACCCACAACACTCAGAAAAACAAACCTCTAAAACACCAACAACCACACACCACCAACCAAATCAATAACCTCAGGTAGCCGGTTAACAACACAACACCCTAGACATGGAACCGAAACCAACCATTATGTGGGGTGGGTGCTACTGAACGACCAGCTGCCTGAAGTGAGTTTCACGAGCTACCAATTGAGTGGGTAATGTTTGTGGAGCATATTCGAAACCACATAGACTTGAAGGAGAAGCTAACGCTTAGACGACCAAAGACAAACACTCCAAGAGTCGCCGAACACCAATAAATCTGTTAAAATCACCAAACCCACAAATTCAACAAAACAAAGAAAGAGGAGAAACACCAAAAACACCCACAGTTTGCCGGGCCTTCTTTTGTTCTTTCTTTTTCTTCTTGTTGATACCAAGTAATGGTACATGAGATTGTGTTTATATTCACCCTCTTACATTCTTTTGGAACCCAAAACAATTCCTTGTAGTTTAAATACATGAGATGGGGAAACGAAACTTAGAATTTCAGCTTATACCCCTGCTAAGAGAACAAAACTGCCACGCCGTGTTTTTGAACATCAATGTTCCTTAATTGACCCTTTTAAGGAGAACCTGTGTATAAAGAATACCTCACCAATATAGCTATAAAAAAATTATGAAACATATGGAGTGGTCTAGTGGAAACGGAATTATACTAGCATAAAACCGAATTAAAAAAAGCATTTTGTCTGATCCATGCGATATTTGAAAATTAGCGGCTAGTGTGATATGGGATATGTATTGGTGTTATGGATACGGACGGCACAGTCGTAGCGGCATACATCTTCACACATGATGCTTTCATAATGTGTATTTCCTATGGACTGTATGACCTAACGTGCCGTTATTATCGCATAAACAAGTTATACACTAGCGCGATTTTTTTTTAATAGCACATGGTCAGACTAAAGGTTTTTACTTCCTTGTTTAGGGCTTATAGAATTCCGTTTTTTATGAAACCAACTCGATATGTGGTCCATAATTATTTATAGTGTATATGTTAATATTTTCGGTGTAACGGGTTCTCCTTTAACTCTATAGATTCATTACTCTCATCAAAAACTCGTTGGCAATCGAGGTGACAAAATTCCTTGATAAACAGCTTATATTTGCTATGCGTGTTGTTACAGAGAGGGAGTATGCATTAACGCTTCTAAAATCATACGGTTGACTTAAGCCATACGAATGGCAAGCAGCTCAAGACCAACCAAAAAAGCACGTCACGAAATTATAGGCTTACAATGTTGTGGATAATTGCTTAGCAACTTGATAGCCCAAGGATTGATAGCGTTTTCAAGCTGAGTGGAAAGCTTAAAATATTCGGTTTATGATTATATTGCCCACGCTTCCCCTGCAAGTCCATTACAGTTATCAATCCCAATGTGACAAGAAAATCAGAAAATTGTAGCGGAGAGCGTTAAGGGATATATTTTTACTATTATGTCGATGTGGAAGATAGTGCTAAGGTTTTAACCTCGATCCTTTGACCACGCACATTCGCCATATGAATGAAAGATTAAAACACTAATTAGGCCTCTTAACCCAGAGATGTTAGTACGGTTAAACTGAGTTTACAAATGAAACATGGTCCTCAATGTCATGTGGCGTTTTTTTAACAATAACGACAGCGAGTCTGGAACAGTGATTCTTCTGATAGTATGATATAATATTGGAGGATTTGAGTAGGATACACGAACTTTATCGGTCAAGCTAGAGTTTTGAAACCAGTGTGCGAGTCGCGGAGTGTGGAGCTCAGTATTTCAAAACTCATAGCGGTCCGATAAATTCTGTATCCTGCGCGATAAACAGTCATTTCAGAATCAGACTGGAACCCAAACTAGGTGAAGCAGGATGACCAGGCTTCAAGTGTATGTAGAGTAACTAGACCTAAACATTTAGTGAAAGACAAATTTGACACCAAAAGGACCCATGGAATCTTAAAAGTAGAACAACAAAGAATAAACACCACATATGGGAACTACCAGCGCGTTTATTAGTCAACAAGCATAAATAAATGAACAGTAGCCACTAGGAAAAACCAAAGGAATTATAACCAGAGACGCCAGGCACCAGCAAAGAAATGTAACCATGCAGTAGACACCAGGAAACATAAAAAAGGAAAATCTTAGACACCCAGGAACACCCATGAAATGGAAACAGAAGGAAGATACCAGGGAACCACCCAATAAAAAACAAACACAGACAGAAACCCAAAAATAAAGACACCCCCAAAGAAATGGAAAATCCATAGCTGCTACTTCAGCAATCAGTAGCCCAGTGAAAATCATTTTGCCGGTACTTTTATAAACTCATGGTCACGCGAATTCCCCCCCCCCCCCCCCCGGGTTTTTATGGTTCATGGGGTGCACATTATGACAACGGTGAACATATGGTATTTCGAAAACATAATAATGAGTTGATCGGTCAATGCCTGCAAGAGTAAGGCATGAAATTGCTTTTGAAACATGTAAAAGTAGTGATTAAGGTTATGGGAGATTTTACAGAGCTGAAAACATGAAAACACGTTTCACCAATATGACTTTGAAAGGGGCTAAAGATATGTATTTCCCACCGGATGTAGGGTTACCATACTAAGCGTCTTTGACGTGCAAATTGGATCAGGGATCTGGACCACTGATCGATATACAATGGATTGAAAACCTGTGGCTTCGTATAATTGAGGGCACTGAAGGCCATAGTGGTCATCCAAAAAGCGCTCAAAGAAGGTGCGTTAAGAGCCGGTCATTTATACAATAATTTGTTTCCCATTGAAATGTGGATATAAGCGACATAACAGGACTACAGAATCAAGCCAATTCGGGATCATTGTATTTGCGGGTATGGGATGGCATGTCTCTAAAACGATTGCACCCCGTGGTAAAGAAACGAGTGTCCCCAGAGAGAGTGCCCTAGAGCTACCATAGCAAATGTAAAGACTAAATCCGTGGACCTTGTAGACGGAACCATTGGGTACAGTGCTGAAACAAATGATGACAGACAGCACTCAATGGAGAACACAAATAGACAGATGGGGGTGGGGGACACTCAGTCACGCGGACACTGTTAGGATTAATGACACCGGGATACCAAAAATCTGTAAAACAGGTGTCTCTGGAATGCAATTGGGTTCGGAGACCAAGATGTCCGCCCGTTGCTCAATTCATCTAATATACAATTATGTTGTGTAGCCAATACATTGTATAGAGATCAGTGATTTGGACAGTACTGAAATTGCGATAGGAGGGCGAGCGGCGCGATGATCACAACTTGGTATCACAATATCCCCCTTCTGGCAAAGCCGCCGGGGGGTATAAAACACTTAGAAGAAAGGGAAGGGAAAATATTTTCCCAACTGCTATAAGGGTGATTATAAGTCAGAGATGAGTATTCGCTAGCGAAATAGTGTTACGTGTTAATCCGGTCGTTAATTTGTCAACTGGATCACGCTTTTGAGTCCTGGACAACGGCTGCAATAACATCCAAAAGGTGCGTGTGATCCAGTAACCAGGGCGTTATGTAACCACTTCGATGGCGATTATCAGACAAAATGAAACGGATAGGACATTAGAGATGCCCCAAAGTGCCGTATTAGAGCACACGTTAAAAAATGAAACGGAAATCGGGGAGGCAATTAATTAAAAAAAACCGCCTTGCGGGATACCCTATATTACTTTTGATCACGCAATAAGATACCTGAAACTATTGATGACATTCAAGGTACACACCTGTTCTTAGGACACATAGATGCCAAGGTTTGTTTCGGATTTGCAGCCATGTTTGAGTATGCAGTCCTGCAGTCGGACTAGTAGAAGTGATCTACAAACTAGTGACTCGATGACAAGTATACAAAGTCCTCAACGACCATAGCATGTCAGCCACAGCACAGTCCGCACCATTGCAGAATCATCACGTAACTCACCTAATCGGGACTCGCAAATCGTGGATAGGGGGCAGGGGGCGCCAGCCTGTGCCCACAAAAATGGTCGGAAGAAGAACACCATTTTTGTTGCCATAGGAATGCGTTTCAAGTTAGGAAATGCAGCATCGTGGTTAATCATCTGGAGATGAGGCCATATATACGGCACTCAGTTGCCACATAGAAGGAGTCCAGACTTAAGTTTCTATCGACTCGATATTTATTCTACATGTGCCCAGGATGTCGGGCGAGCGGCACTAGATGGCGGAATCCATGTCGAGAAAGGCTCCCTAAAAGCATTTTGCGTAGCTTGTAGCCTTTTGCTTCATGAAAATTTTGTCACAACGAACATTTTCTCTCTGCTGCAGTTGTGTAAGCTGCACCATCTTCCTACTTATATGTGACGTGAGGGAAGTGCATTTTAACCATTGAAGATGGCCATAATCCTCAAGTAAATCTTTTCTAACCTAAACTAACAATGATTAAAGTAATATGGTCATACGGTGGATTATGGGAGGTGGATGAATAGGGACCTTCAATCAAAAACCCCCCCCCCGCGTGAATACTAAAACGCGGCCTTAATATTTGTGATTGCTTTACCTTTTTAATCATATCATTTTAAATTTAGTACATAGCCAAGCTATGCGAAGAAGAAAGAGAACATGCGCCGGGTAACCTAAACATTCATTATTTCTGAAGGGGGATTACTTTGTATTCTGTGCACGATTGGAATAGGTTGGCCCAAGTTTAAATAATCTATTGGACCTAACGTGCAAGCGCCTATAGGTGTGGGTACTTCGCAAAGATTGTAAAAAAGGTTTAAATTGACCCGCCCCGGACCTGTCCTTCAGAAAAAAAAACAAGCATTGCAGAGAATAACTGAACAGAATCTGAAATGTTCAGGGAACCAGGTGTTGCAAGGTTGCAGTTGTACATGCTCAATAATCTGGAGTGTTTCAGGAAGACAAACAAAATACATTGCGGTACAGATACTTCCTATTAAAAGGACCTTTAGGTGGTAACATCAAGGATGTTCAGTAATCTTAATTGCTAGACCCTTCTTGTGTAGTGTACCACTTAGGGCGGTGAATGGTGCTTTTGTGGTACTGACAAATACATATTAATGTCGTGTTTGTATTATGGGTGTTTTTTGGTGTTTTAATATAAATCTATATCCCGGGGCCACTTGTATTCGAGGTGATATGATGCGGAACAAGAACGTGTAAAAGGGTCTCTTTTTTTTCCAACAGGCGATGTACGCGCTACATTGATTAGGGTGTCCAAACAGCAAAATATGGACAAAAGGGTATGTTTTTCTTAATCATGAAATTGGTGATGTAGTGTTTAGTGTAATGTAATCCTCAAATTAAGCAGAGATCAAAAATCATCGAAAATATTGTACTCGGAAGTAAAGCAAAGGCTGAGATAATAAAGGGTAATTAACGACACAATGCTTGCTTACTTGTTTTTGCATATACAAAATACTTGTTTAGGGTATGTTTTCAGTCGGTGAAAATGCATGTTTAGGGTGCATTTTGTAAGTCCGTTTCACGCATCATATTCACCTGTGGAATACAAGTCCCCCCCCGGTGTTTTATTTTTATTGTAGGCTAAGTTAGTTGTTTTTGAGCTTTTGCTGGCAATGAGTTGTTAGCGAGCTAATACTTGACTTGGAACCGAGTCCTCTAAGTACATGGGTATGTTTCTTAGCCCAACAATTCTACCAATTGCACTCTACACTGCACGTACGTTTGCTGATTTTCTATATTATTGATCTAAGTTTAGCGAGTGGAATATCCTGTGACTGCTTGTTAAAGGTCATGCCCGATCGCTAACGCCCTCGTCCCCAGAACCCCAGATTTTACCGGAAGTGGTCGAGAATTTTTGGTATCAGTAGAAAGCTCCTATTTTTCTCATTTACTCGTGAAATCTTATCGGGCTAAATGATGTTGGTTTGGGAAGTTATGAGTGAAAGTGTACTCCTGTTTGTCGCCAATATTAGCTACAACAGTGTACTCTATGGGCTCACAAAATCACGTTTCTAGCTGTCACATCAAAACGGTTGAAATATCGGCGCGAAACTTACAGATGGGGCTATGGGGTGAGGCCTTCTATCAAGATAAAAACTTTATATACTTAATCGGACCATCCCCCTTTAATTTGAAAGGACCCGAAAATTTGCCCACATCGCTCACAGAGACCCGTCTATAGGGTTGCATAATCGCTAGACACCGTTGCAAACACATAGAGGTTCTTTCACCTCACTCATGCATAACCTATAACAAAAGCCTAAGGTGTTAGTTCCCGTAGCAGTCGTCATTCAGATCAATTTAATAGCCGGACCTCAAAGTACTTGTGCTATTTCAAGTGTGACCCGAATCTTATGCATACATATCCAACATGCATTGTTCGTCTTCAGATTTAGAAAGTCTCCAGAAATGGAATGGCTTTGCTTTCCCGGCAAGATGGCCGCCAATCCGAAAGGTGGAAGACCTCTATGACTCGGTGATGTGGATGTGTTTGCTGTGTAGATCCTGGCGTACTAATTATGTAAAGCAAACGACCAGGTTTTAAGCTTCAACTCCCTATTCTTTCCCATTATCTCTTGGGAGATACCACTGTTAAAACACGTAATATCATTTTTACCTAATATCTTGGGGCAGAAACCAAGACAAATAACTTAATGTATCCTACGTCCTAGGAAAATGACTATAGCAACTGACAATCACCGCAAAAAAGGAGGTAGCGGTATTGTGTTGTAGATCTTGGAGCACTTTTCCTGTAAACACAAGGCAGGGGTCCGCTCCGCGAGTTTTGAAAAGTGGCAAAAAATAATAAAAATTTAGGGATTTAAGGGATAATAGAACCTCCTTTCTATTCATGTCTTGAGCCTGTCCTTGTCTTGTATTGTGTCTGTCGTTTCAGAAAGTTTTTGTTATTAGATTTTCTGTAAATGATTTGTATTGTATTTTATGGGGCGAAAGGTTAATTCTCAGGCCCAAAAATTCTACTCCTCCATATGTTTTTGTGTGTTTGTGTGTATATGTCGTGATTTTTTGAAAAAAAGATTGAATTGAATTAAATAACTATTCAATTTACCAAGTTGTTAGACAAAAGGTGTAGATTGTAATTATTGTCAGCCGTAGTCATAGTCCCGGCTACAACGGTAAAGAATAGGGAATAAATTCAGGTTGGCTCTTCACGCAACATTAGTTTCACGCTTTATTCGTTTATCGTTATGGGGCCGACTGTGGCTCACAGCGGACTATATCTGCTTTCACACCTGGTATGAATACTAAGGATTACATTTCAGCTATGAATTGAACATAAATGTGGTTACGCCTTGAAGTTAGGGGTTGGCTCGCGCAAGATGTGTCAACAGTTTGGCCAAACGACTTTCTTCATACCTTTTGTTCATCTTTCGTTTCCCTTTCGAAAAATGTTGAAATATAGGGTCGAATTAATTGCACACATAGAACCAGCAAGTTTATTTATCTTGATCGACTACAACGTTATTGGGGTGGTGTATATCTGGATCTTTTCAAACTGCATGGGTAGAACAATGGCTATGCACTTCGAGACACGCGAGACACAACTAAAAATGAAGTACTCTTTGTCCTTGCATATCCTGTGGATTTACTTTAGCGCCAGTTATTTGCTGGAGTCAATGATCTTGTACATCCGTTAGTCACATGATGTTCACGGAAAAACTTGAAATGGCATTTAATAATTCTTGTCAAGAAACTGTGCACATACTAGACATGAGAAGATTTTTTAAAATATTTTTAGAAATTATTTTGGAAAATTATGTACTCCCAGGGGTTTTCCATCTGTGTCCCTTATCAAGCATCTTTTTCCCCCACTGGCGCCCATGGCCTAGATCACCTTTTCTTATTTCTTCCTTTCTGCCGCACCACATCAGATCCGTTAGAAGATTTAACTTAATTGCGGCAAATAATGAAGTGGGGAGGTGGGGCGGGTTGAGGGGGTCGAAAGTGGTGGATATAATGGGTGGGGTGTCAGAGGAGGGAGGCGAAGGGCTTCGAGGTTTGGAGTGGGTGAGGGCTGTAAGGGGCGGGGGCAGAATGTGATCGTGGTAGGGGAAGAGGAATAGGATATAGGGAGAATGGGGGGGTTGGTTGGGGGGGGTGGTGGGGGCTCGTTGGGAGTGTAGGCGCAGGCGGGATGTGGGTGGGGTAGGGGGGAAGGACGGGTTATCTCTTCTCGGGGTCCCGTGCAGTATTTTAAATAGAGACTGTAGTTCGGGCATCTCAACTCACATGTCGTGAATGAACGAAGCTCATGGTATTTTGTTATAATTGCAATTTACGTACAGCTTTCGATTCATTCATCTGATATTTACGACGAAGTTAATATTTAGCAATCATTTTATCAAGGGTAATTAGTTAAGTGATGTGTATGTAGTTCATCAATCACCCCGCAGAAATGCCCGGGCGAAGTGAATGAGTCAAATCCTACCGTTATCGACTGGGTCCCTTTTCTTTAAACTACGATTACATCACGTATGTGGCAAAAATGGCAATTCAAAGAGGTTCGTCAGTACATTAGAAAGGTGTTTGTTTAATTTACACATATTTTATCATTTGTTTAATCGATGTTTATGTCCCTTTTACTACTCCAAATGTTATATAACTGTATTGCTAACCATTTCTTGTATTGCTAACCATGTAACCATTTCTTGTGCAGCCTACCATGTAGGGCCCTGACATGTTGGCTTTTGTACGCATTTACATTTAAATGTTGACGTTGTATAGGAGTGGTTTTGTTGAAGGCTTGAATGTCTATCTTTGAACCCCCTTGTGAAACATTTACAAAACTTGCCCCTAATAATTTACCTTACCCCCATTCTCTATCTCAAAATGCTTAAGGTGGCATAATGGCATGAAAAAATATTCGACATAATGACATGGACCCTTATGAATTACTTCACACATTTAAAACAATTTAGATATTTACATTCTTAAAAACAGTAAAAACACAAGAGTTTTGTGCAGTCGGTGGCATTCCTGCCACGGAAATCAAGGTGTTAACCATCCCGCCAGAATTTCAGTGTATCTACCATGTTTTGTGACAGATTCAGAAGCATTCAGACCGGGATTCAGGCATTGTACTGAGGCTTGTAGTAGATATTGATCTGACAAGTGAAAGGTGGATTAGCCAGGTTAGCACATACAATAGCAAATGGTCTGTGAGCTGAGGCCTGCATGCTTTTCCAGTTTGATGAAATGCTGGCAGTAATGTCAGCATTTTCTTGGCTGAGAGGTGAAGCTTACGAGGACAATAATTAATAGTTTACTTTTCCTTTTAAAAAAAAGGAATCACCAAAGTTGTTTTCAATTTGTGGCGTGATGCAGTAAGCGTTCATTTCATTTAATGTCTGAAATTTTTTCATACCATTGTTTCCCTTTAAAATGATGAGAACGCATCATCAAGATCTGGAAACAGGGGGTCAATGCTGCCCAGAAACGTCAAAACATTGGCAGATACTGACTGCCTCACGGAGAAAGTTGTTTCACATTGTAACTGCTAAGTTAGCAAAGCACTTTTCCCCTTCACTTCCCCCTCCAGAAACAACATAATAAACGACATTTAATATCATGATTTGCCCCCTCAGAATTCACTGGCCCTCACCGGCCCCGCCAAAGAGTTCCAATACCGCCAAGATTTGTTGTAAATGTGGGTTTTTTCTCTCTTTTGGAAAACAGTCTCTTTTTACATTAATTACAACGCATTAATGTTTCCCGCTCAACCAAGGTTTATTACTTAGAATTCTTGTTTTTTAAAAATATGAAAGAGTTTGGGTTCACACCAAGTGATAATACTTGGGGGGGGGGGGAAATAGAGTGTTTTTAAAAGACGGGATGTCAATTGTATCTAAATAATCAATTCTGGTAATTAACTTTTTAAAGACATGTTGAGGCTTATTATATTTAAGCTTTTCTTTAAAATACCTAGCTATCCTGTAACACAACCACCATTTGACACAAATATTTCCATATCATAGTTTTTATTGTGGGTTGCCTTTACCAACGTTTACCCGTAATATTTGATACTAAAGTATATTTTTCACATGCACTTTTCAAAGTTTTCGAAAATTAAAAATTCCATCAGATTTTGGTTCCAATGTTTATCAAGAACCGTTGATTTTGAACCGTATCTTAGGAACCCATCAGTGCTGCTCAAATGAAATTTGCTACCGTGAACATTGTGTCAAACATGATCTGTACGGGCTACTTCCCCTTGGAGGGTTGAATCTTTTAGATATTGATCAATTTTGTGACAGGTCGACCTTTGACGTTTTGTAATGGATATGCTAATGTGTGACTTGGAGAGACTTATATAAAAACCTACCTCATTTCCATTGAAATAGCTCTAAATTACTTTAGGTTTGTTAGGGGTACTCTATGTTGTTAACCGCGGGAAAAATCGGAGCGGTTGTATGTACCGGAATCGATAGCGTCAACGGAATAGAACGGCCTTCGAAAATCCGGGAACAATAATGAAGATTCCTAAATGCAATGGCATGGTTAACGCAAACATGACTGGATACACATACATTCTTTTTCAAACAGCGTAATGTCTTGTCAGCTCAGTTTTCAAGTTATCACGTGACGCTCTTTCTTGCCAGTAATTTCATGAGTCCAATAGTGATGGGGGGGGGTCGCTCTCTCGTCTTCTATGTACGTTACATTTCGAGTCCATACAACACTCCGATATTCTTCCGCAAAATTAGAGTAATTCCTAACATACCGTACAATTTATTTAACGGACTAATTCTGAAGCTCTTTCTAGCTTCCCTGATTCTGTATTCCTTTTAACTACAAGCGGCGAGTAAGCTCTTTTAATCCCCGATTTACCCAAAGATCAATATATCTTTTTTCATATAAGGTTGGGTTGTTTCCAAGGCAATGTCCACTGTTTTCAACCAAGCGTCCTCAAAGGCAGTTCAAATGTCCTATTGTAAAATTGTGTTTTAAGCTATACCTATGGCAACATAGGCAGTTCCATGTCCATTAATGCTTACTAAATATCCATCTTGTTAAATACATGTTTACTAGCACTACCAAATATCACATAAGGCAGTCTCAAATTTCCAATAATGCAACAAAATATCCAATTAGCTCACTCAATTTCCCAATAGTGAAATCAAATGTTTACTATTGATTTTGCAATTATCACAGTTAAAACAGTTCCTACTTGCACATCCAAACCAATACTTTACTAAACGTCACGAATGTCCAGGATACGCGGTTGGTTGCCTAAAATTGTCATAAAGGGATGAGAACTTTTCCTTACGCCTGGCACAACCAAACTATTTACCAAGTTATATGGTGCAAGTTTTCTGAAAAGGTACTGAACACCTCTTTCGTTTTGTTTCTTGTCCGTTTTTAAAACATTTAAATGAAACTGACATACTGATGGAAATTTCTTGCAGTATCTATCATACTCAATGCAGGTACAATACAGGTATCCTAAAATGGCGACAAAACGCCCATTGGATTACACGCTTATCCCGTTTAGCCGTTTGCATCATGGCGGAATAAAGCCGTGTAAACCAATGGGCGATTCATTTCGTTTTGCGGCCAAGGGGGTAGCATGGGCATTTGGGGGAAATTTCCCCCAAATACTTTCTTGTCCCCCATCCCTCCCCGCTGGAAGAAAAATGACAGATTTTTTTGGCAAAATCAGCGGATGGTACAAAAACACCACACTTGGGCCAACAATAATATACACATGGTATATTAGGGAACAGTTGAATAATTCATTACCTTATAATGAGCTCTTATAGTTATTTAAATAATTAATAATTCATATCCTTGGTTATCTAGTGGATTACCCTTCATTTGCATAAATTAATATTATCCTTTGACGGAATAAACCGGAATTCTAAAGGAAACGTTGGGGAAACAGTAAATGTCTCCCTAACGTATTCATTAGTACTAACAAAAGCTCATTGTCTCCCTAAGGTGCGATATAGGGTTATACTTCCCTAAAAAATGTTAAAACATGCTTCACTCTCTTACCATTTTTTTGACGTGATTAAATTATAAAAAACGGCCTCTATTTCATATGATAAGAAATTGTCTATAGCAATGTGTGTACAGGCTGAATCAGAGATTTCGAAATATATTTTTGTGTAGTATTAAATAAGTCAAACGAGACTTAAGACAGTCACTTAAAATGGTTACATAAAAGTTATAGATGAATCGGATTTTCGTTTCATGCAGCAAACAGTTAATGCACCGTATAACAGTGCCCCATAGAATACCGTGTTAACAAAATCAGATCCGAAATTGTGTAACAAGTTTAGCTTAAGCTTATTATTTGCACACATTGATTGGTATATGGACACGCATTGCATATTGCAAAAACCTATTTTGTTTTGAAAACAGTGCTCCCTCTTCGGGAAATCGCTGAGTCAGCCTTTTTCTGAGCTATTGTTCACTGATAGGTTTATGCATGTTCACTGGCATAAATCAGAAGATCAAGACAAATTACAGCATAAAGTCGCATTGTTCAGTTCAGTTTTTCCCTCCCTGGTTAATGCGTCCATAAAGACGCTGCTTTTGTGGTATCTGAGATCTCTAGTAAGGCATGTTTGAGGTTTTTCACTGCCAAATGAACATTTGAATGGCCTATGTAACATTTGAATTACCCACGTGAAAGGACTTCCATTGGATGAGCAACAGGTTACTTACGAATTCCATTGTGTGACATTTGACTTTACTATTGACATTTGATTTACCCTGTTGTGATTTGATTTTTGTTTTTTTTTTTTTCTTTTCAAGTTGACTTTGTTCTGTCCTTTTTCTATTGTTTTGACACTTGGATTCCCTATTGACAATTTGAATTTCCAAAAATTACATTGCCTGATACCATGGATTTTGACCTGGAAAACCTATCATTGCATGATGGCGTTCACCCAAAGACGCTTAAAATTTTTTACTCTGCCGCAATACCCAATGTTTAAAACATAGGCATTGTATAATAACTAAAAGAAACCAAGCAATTTTCAGTTTGGTACTCAAAATATATTCAGAGAACATGCAGTGATTCCTGCTCTCACTCAATGGCCTTAACTTTGCACATTTTGTCTCACCAAATGTCACAAATCATGCTCTCACACAATTCAATGACCGCACAGTTTTATCTCACCAAATGACCCTGATTGAAGAAGCGTTAGCCCAACACCTTATAAACATCTTTTGCTTTGCCCCCATTCACACATTGATCCCTTGTCTATTCTAACATTACAGACGATTAAGCACAGATCGATTACTCATTTATATACAATCTCACATCTGTTTTATCTTCTTTTCTTTTTGTTTTGTTTTGCTTTTGGTTTTTGTTTTTTCTAAAAGAACTGATTTACGATTTGAAAGAATGCATTTGCGATTAAACATATCTCTACAGAATTTCCCTGATAAACTTTGGTGTATATATTTTGTTTTGTTTGTTTTTGTTTACTTGTCTTTCTTTAACACTAATTACCATTTTCTCCGTAATTGCCATCAATGTTTACAAAAATTCATGCGGAATATAATTCGTCAACCACGCACCAGGCCCTCGCGCACGCGCGCGCACACCACACACACACACACACACCACATAGACATCATTATGGTAATCAATATACTGTGCACTGTCGGGATCGTATAAAGCATCTTTATGAAGCACAGTGTTTTTGCTTACTTATTTGTTCCCATTCAATTTTAAGAGTCGGTATAGGATGTAAGGGTATTTATTGGTAAAGCTATGCTTATGTGCTGTTTCAACGATTTATTTCGTTTTAAGAGCGAAAGGATAAAGAAGTTTATTGACCCAAGTAAAATAACATTTGTACATAAGAAAAGTGATCAATACAATAATATAATACAATATTGAACTTTACTTTATTTAGTTTGTTTGCTAATTATTTCTGCGTGCCAACATCAGCAAATCTAAAACAAAATCATAATATCCTCAAAATCAACTTGTGATCGACAAAATTCTCCCATGAGGTGCTGAGGAAGACCCTCCTGTCCGTCTGAACGTAGCAATGTCCATTTTATCAAAGTGTCTGGCTACATGACAGGGGAATCTCAGGGGGAAACCATTTTTAAATATTTAATTATAGATTTAACATGTTACTGTCACTTTAATAGTTTATACGTTTTGCACAAAACATTTTTAATTATATTTGTTTTTAAAGTTTGATATTATTAAGCTGAAAATTCTTCTTTGGTACAATAATTTGAAATTACTAATTTCCTATATGAACCACCTAGGAATTCAGCCGGTGTTTTATATTGAAATATGCCTATAACTAATCACCTCTGTTTTTCACTTTCAGAATTTCCCGTAGCCAAATAAAAGATTATAGATCTATTTATTAATCTGTGTGAAACCACTACCTATGGCAGAAAATATGGATGCCTCAAATCTCCTCGTTTGCACCGTTAACACTTAAGTGAGCCAGGTGTTTTTCACCCCTGTAGAAAACCCTTTTTTTTTTTTTTTTTCATTTAATTTATATACCACATGTGAAGGAACATAAAACACTTAATTCCATAAAAATAAATCATGTAAAAAAAAAACTAAAAAATCTTTTTTTTAAAAAACCCGTAAAAAGACCAAAACAAAAAAAAACTAATAGATCTAATGAGCGTTGTACTTACCATGCTTTTTTAAACTAATTATTATTGGTCTACTCTAGAAGATCTATATTAACATAAAACTTCAATAACCCCTTTTATCTATAAAAAAAAACCCACACACACACGCGCGCGAGCACGCACGCACACCACCACACCCACAAACACACCTGTGGTTGATTCTCTTATTTTTATAGGTGACTTGGAATGTACGGGATGGAAAGGCATATGCCTCACGGGGTACTAATTTTATGTACTATAGTATATATAGGTTTTCTTTTATTTGAGGCCCTGACTTGAATGCGATTAAATTGTCAGGGCCAGTGTCCACCCCCTTGTGCATAATTCAGTAGATTCAACTAAGTCATGTGGCCAGATTCCGCCAATCACCGCGTCGCCACCTCATGGGTTTAGCGCGATTCCCTGGCCTGGTCAATTTCTTCTCTTCATGCCAGTCCTCTATTTTGGGAAACAAGCTACAGATCTCGATATTGCTGCAAAACGGTACTGATGCTGTATATCAAACCTGAATGTGGAGTTATAATAATTGAGTTTTGAGAACAATCACATGCAAGCTGTAGCCTTCTTCTAGGCCAAGGCGTACTGTTCTGTCCCGTGCAAACTTACCTGCGCTATACGATCTTAGAGCAAAGCCCCACAAAAAGCCTTACCGCCCGCTACAATGGTGTCCAGAAGTGGGAATTTTGTAATTGTAGGAATTTACGGCTTGTGTGTGGTGAGAAATGTTACATAGAACATGGCCCGAAGGCGGCGACTTAGGATTACCAATGAGGGATGAGAGAGATTCTACAATTCAATGAGGATAGGGACGAGAGAGGATGCTACCAATGATGAGAGAGAGGTTTTCTACAATGGCAATGGAGGATAAGAGACGAGAGAGAGGTGCTTACCAATGAAGGATGAGAGAGGTTCTACAATTGCAATGGAGGATAAGGGACGGGAGAGGATGCTACCACTGATGGATGAGAGAGGTTTCTACAATGCAATTGGTGAGAATAAGGGACGACAGAGGCATACTACCATAAGGCCGGCGGACTCGTGCCCACTGCCTCCCCACAACCCGGGTTCTCCTGCTACGCTCATTGCAATGTGAGGATAAGGATCGAGAGAGGATGCTACCAATGAGGGATGAGAGAGGTTCTACAATACCAATGGAGGATAAGGGACGAGCGAGGAAGCTTACCAATGAGGGATAGAGAGGTTCTACAATTCCAATGAAGGATTAGGGGACGAGAGAGGATTCTACCATGAGGAGAATATGTCGACATTCACGAGGGAGGATGGAGAGGCCAGGGATGAGATCTTTTGCGGATGACAGAAGGATGGCTAATGCCAAGGAGTCAGACATGGTCGTCCAAATTGTCATGAAGGTTTGGAGGTTTCTAGGCGAAAGGATGGATTGCGTAAATGTCTGAAAGGTGATGATAGTGATGTGGAGGGCTTTCACGACGAGGGTTACTCGGTCAGAGATTCCAGTGAAGAGTATTACACCGACACAGAGGGTCGGGATGTAGAGATACCACCAAGGAGAGGTACAACGTATGGAGAATGGTTGTGAGAGAGTCGACATTGGTGGGCAGTGTAAGAGTGCTGTGCGATTAAGGTGATCGCATTATTGATCTGATGATTATGAATTGTAGACGAAGGTTTTTGAGTGAGATACGAGTGGGACGCGGATACACTATGTAGATCGGGAGTGGTATAATCGGCTATGTTTTAGGAAGACGGTGCAAGGATTGGCCAGACCTGCATCATGATGAAAAGGTAGCGCGAACATGGAGTAAAAGATAGCTTGATGACCCCACCATGTGATCCCAGCGTGAACTTTAAGCAATATTAGCACATTTTTTGTTTTTTTTTTTAATTTTCAACAATTTGGAGATTTTTTACACGTTGCATTGGTAACGGCTAGTAAACTATACCTGTAATGTCTACGGCTCGAAAATGTCTATGTGTTACAAAGGAAGGAATTTTGGTACTAAATAATTAATTTTATTCGGGGTCCCCGATATAATTCAACGGCTGCTGGAAAGGCCTTCCAAATGTGAAATAGCCTGGAATAGCGCCATGTACGTGTCTTCGCTAATCCATTAGTTGTTTTTAATCGTTCCGGCAAGTCCAAGTTCAGAGGTTTATTTTCTCGAAGTACGCAATCATTTTCATCATGGACGACATAAACGTAGCATTTCCAGCTCTGCCGTTTAAGTCCAACTGGGATCCCAATTCTAATTACAAATCTCTTATTTTGTGGAAATACGCATTTTTTTACATTCTCGATCGCAGGTATAGTTTCCTAGACAATTACCAACTAACTGTGCAAAAATATCAAATTTTGAAAATTGGGGGCGCTCTTCAAAAAATGGCCATATTGCTTTAATGGGGGCGAACTGAGAGGTACACATGGCTTCCTGTCAAGGAAAGAAGATTTAGGTGGTTAAGAAAGGTAAAAGCTTTTGTTATAGAGAAAGAAAGGACTACCCCGGCGCACTTGAGGTAAGGAATAAGAGCCCAGGTAGAGGGACAGGAATATAGTTAAAGATAGAACGGGATGGAGAGGAAGCGCTTGGGACAGCGCTATTGGCGGGAGTTTAATTAGCTGAATTAATGATGAGTACAAGTCAAGGAAGGGGGAAGGAAGCGACTTAGGACGAGTGAATCATGGCACAGGAGAGGAAGAAGAGTAGGGAAAGAATGGACGCAGAGAAGAGCGAAGATGTTGACAATGGAAGAAGTTTGAGGATTGAAGGGGCAATTAGAAGAGAATTTGAGAGGTTCAAGCAGAAGAGGAATAGCCTCCAAAAGAGTTAGCGATATAGGGTGCTTAGATGATTTTGAGGACGATAACGACGGGTGAGCGAACAAGAGGGTCGTTACCTGGGTGAGAGGGGTATAATGAGACAACGCAGATTAGATGAGCGTGCTCAAAGTTTCCGGAAGATTTTCGTGGTTGTTTAAAGTGGTGAGAGTTGCGTAAGTGAGGAAGTATGGCCTGCCACACCATACCTGAGGGAGAAAAGAGAAGGAGAGACAGTGAGAGTGAGCGTTGTGTCGCCTCAGGGCCATGAGAACCGGCCTCGATACTCAGCCTATCTCCCACCTTCCCCTAAAGAGAGAAAGGGGGTGGACAAATCCCGCAGATATCACTCCAAGACTACAGTTGAAGAGAAAACCGTTTGACTTTGATGGAAAGACACCAGGGAGAGAGTTCGGTTCCATTGAGACATGTAAGGAGTATAATGGTTTGGACGGATAGGAAATCTACCTCACAAGTTTTCATTTGTTATGGGGACGCCGCTTGCTATCTTGAGTTGCTAATTATGTTGATTCCAAGGGAATGACGTATGAGGGCCTGGTGGAAGTGATGTCCCAGGAGTTTGGACCGAGGGAGTTGTAGTGAAATGTATTTCCAAGAGTTTTGATTCAGAGACAGAAGCCAGGGGAGATTCTTCATAGCTTGGACTTGAGATAAAAAGGTTGAACACTCTCGAGCTTACCCGCTGACTGAAAGGAAGGGACGGGATCGTTTGGCCCGAGATTTACTTCAGAATGCTATAGCTGCCAGTAATCGAATGGGGGGGAAAGGGGGGAGTGGAAGGGGGGGGTGGGGGGTGGGAGAGGGGGGGATCTTTTTCAGGCGAGGCCAAGACTCTGGGAAAGGCTTATTCGTGAGGCTCAGCAATTCGAGTCGTTTCTGACGTGATAGAGGAGGGATCCAGGTATGGCCTATATACACTAGAATGATGAAGGCCAGACTACAGCCCCTGTTTAATGGCTCAGCTAGAAGCTATGATTGCTGCAAGATAGAAGCTTTGTGTGGAAAGGATGAACGCTCCATAGAAGGTGCCAGTATGAGAGATGCTACGATGATGTCTCGAGCAGAGGTTGTCAAAGTTTGGCAGAATTGCTCCCACCAGGACGGGGTTTGGTTCCGAGCTGAGCGTGCTTCCACATTCCAAAGACTATGTGTTTTGCTTGTAAGCAATGGGACATATTGCATCCAGTTTCCGCCTCAGGAGTCGGGCACCTCGATGGGTGAAAGGGAATTGTTCTGTACTCGCTGCGAGGAGAAGGACATATGGTGGCGAATTGTAGTCAGCATAGTGTTGTTGTCGCAGTGTAGCAGGAGGGACATTTTGTTAGATTGTGCAAGAAAATGAGGTGCACTTACCCCACCCAACGCAACGGACCACGGACGTGCCAGCATATCCCATGGGTTTGAGAGAACGGGTGATTGTGGATGAACTGGTAGGGCGCAGGTTTTGCCATGTTAGGTACGTCAAATTATCAAACGACTAACTCCAGTATCGCGGCAGCGGTGTCTAGGGAGGACTCCAATGGATGAATAGGCGAGAGGACACAGGAGATGGGGTGTCGACAAACCAGAGGCAGGAGATAGGCGGAAAGGAAAGCTTGCTGGAGGCGTGATGAACCAGTATGACGTTGACGTGGAGGTGACAGTGGAGGATGATTCTTCGAAAATGCAGACCTTATGTCCCTTTACTGCTGGAAGGGGTGCGTTGTCCCCTCCTTGTAGAGACTGGGACCACAGTTACTGTTATTCCATTGCATTTTGTATCTATCCATCCACAGGAGAAGAGCAAAGTTTTGAAACGGGGTGAATGAAATTGTTGCAAGCTGATGGAAGAGCAGTAAGCGTGTGGGGTAAGGCGATTTTTGGAGATAAGTTGGGGGATGAGCCGGCTAAACGAGAGTTCTTGTTGCAGATGTGAGGAAGTATCTGGGAGGGATGTTCTTAGAATGTCGGGTACGGTGGTTGGATTTTCGTCGATGGAGTTGCACGTGGAGTAGGTTATGTGGTCATCGACAGAAGATGCAGCACCAAAATTCATCGTGGTCGTCACAGAGGATATTTACGATACCAGCGGGTTGTCAAGTTTTCGTATCTGCTACAGTGTTGAGTGGTAACTCAGAGTCATATCTAGAGATGTGGAGCCTTTGCTTGTCGGGAAAATTGAGTGGCGGTGGATTGATTTCTGCTTTGGGATCAGGCGTACATCACCGGTCAATTAGAATGGTTGAACCTTTGGATGAAGGACCACTGATGAAGAATGGATTATGGTTGCTAGGAGGTTTAGTAAAGTCCAAGGATGTTGTTCCCATTCTCATAAAACCCATGTATGTTATTTCCCGATAAGGTAAAACGGGGGCCTTACTTTGGGCTAAGTTCGAGCTGGTGGATAGAGTGAATGTTTGAGTGAGACGATGGAGAGCATAGGTTCGGATAAACGGGAGTCTGGGGGATACCGGATCACCTTACGAATTGTGTTGAAAACATCACATCCATTTGGAGGAGGAAGATCGCTTAAAAGTTGAAGAGGTTTTGGTTACTACAAGATGTGTTTTCGAAGGGCGAGTTTGATATTGGGAGAACTACAAAGGTTGAAGCAAATAGGATTGATACGGGAACTCACATCCTATCCGTCAGCCACGTCGACGATCATCTCCTCACACGCGAGGAAGTGGAAAGGCAGGTGAAAGGAGTTGTTGGAAAAGGGGCTGATTACCATCGGAGATTGCTTGGTGGTCAAGTCCTGTTTGTACTGGTGGTCTAAAAAGGACTGGTCCTCAAGCGGCCTGTGCATCGGTTTATAAAGGTCAATGAGGTCCAACGGTTACGATGCTTACCCTTTGCCCGGATAGACGACTCGCTGGATGCCCTTGAGGTGCTAATTATTTTACTGGACCCTTGATTAGCATCGGGCTATTGGCACAGTGATATGGATGATGATGCCCGAGGTAAATCCGCTTTCGCCACTCCCAGTGGGTTGTATGCATCGAACGTTCTTCCCTTCGGACTTTGCAACGCGCCATCAACAGACGTTCGAACGGTTGATGGAAAGGGTTGGTGTAGCTGGATTTGAGATGGGAAAACTCTCTTGTTACCTGGATGTGTGATAGTTTTTGGTAATACGTCGGAGTCGTAAGTCGACTGGAGGATGTCTTGATCAGGTTGTCGTGGTGCCGGGCTGAAGCTTAAACCGTCGAAATGCCATTTTTTCAGAAGGAGGTTAGTGTATCTTGGCATGTGGGTTATCCGCGAGAGGGCATTCAGACTGATCCTTCAAAGATAAAAGCGGTACGGGATTGGCCAACGCCTACCAGACGCAAACGCATGGTGCGTATTTTTCTTTCTGGGTCTTTCGCCTCATATTTATTCGCAGTTTTAGCCGTGTTTTTGTCTGGGAGTGCGTCCCCGCTTTCATCGGTTTACAGAGAAGAAGGCTAAGTTTGAGTTCCCTACAAACGCATAGCGCATTCGCGCACGGGAATTTTGAGATCCCGGAAGTTGACGTTTTGAAACGTAACAAAGCAAAAATTTCTACTGGCTATGCCGGAAATATCGCAAAATTATATATTGTTTGAAAGCACGATCGAACAGAAGTAAGGTGAAAATAGAAACATACCATGTTTATAGCTGTGTGCAAATTTAGTTACACGGCCGAAGTTGTGGAATAAAAAGAGAAGAATGTTTTTATACCATGTATTACAGTTGAAAAATGTGTCGAAAAAGTGCCAAAAAAATTTTCGTCGTTCAATTTTGACAGAAAATCGCAAATCTCAAAGCATTTTTGGAAATTTGGGCTTCAAAAATTATAGACTACAATGCTGCTATTGTGCTTAAACGTAATCCTCGTGCAACAGTAGCCTGCATTTTTTAAAGAGAGGTTCTGGTCAAAATTGATGATGGCCGATTCCTGCCAGCCTTGT